>PVJA010015462.1:0-45355 GCA_004027025.1 Myocastor coypus | reverse complement strand
GCAGTGTGTGAAGCAGAGAGTGAGAAGCCAATTCAGTGGAAACCCCAGAAGTTTGGAAAAGCCAAGAATGTGGATCGTGCTAAGAGGGAGCAAAGCCAGCCTAAGAGAGAAGCCATGGGAATTATCACCAAGAGTGCTGTAGGAGCAGAGTTGCATGATGCTCACAACTCAGTGCAGACTGCTTCAGATTCTCCAGTTGAAACTATGGGATTTAATGTTTACCCTGCTGGATTCTGGACATGTGTTGGTCCCAGTGTTTTGTATTACCCTGTTGTTTGCAACGTTTGGAATTGTAATGTTTATCTCATGCCTTTGAATGTTGGATATGTTTGACTCATCTATTGTACAGGGGCTCACAGATGAAAATTTGCCTTGGATCTTCGAGGAAACTTGGGATTTGGACTTTTCAGCAATGCTGAAATTATTGGGACTTTGGCAACTCTTCCAGATGGACTAAAATGTCTTTTGTATAAAGGGAAATGTATGAGACTTTGGGGGTCCAGGGGCGGAATGTTATGGTTTATGTCTAGTTGCCCCCCCAAAGCCTCATGGAGTCACTGGGTGGGGACTTCTAGAGTTTGAGACTTGATTCATGATCCCTGGGATTATGGGTTTTAGTACTGATGGGATTATGGGTGGAAGTACTTCTGGGATTATTGGTGTAGCCTAGGGCGGGAGCTAAGGAGGAGAGCCTGAATGTAATATAAAGAGAGACAGAGAGACAGACTGTAGCTCGAGCTGGTGCTGCTGCTCTGCTGCCCTGTTTGGTTGGCTGCCTCTGCCACCATTTTGCTGCTGTTCTGCCGCCTTGAACTGGATGCTCTCTGCTCTGTTCCTCTCAGCCTTGGGCCAGCCGAACATGGACTGAAACCTCCACAAACTGTGAGCTAAATAAACCTTTCCTTCCTTCATTTTGAGTGTTGGGTATTTGTCCCGGCAACGAGCAAAAAGTAACTAATACAGGAGGTGTTTTTTTTTTTTTTTTTTTCTTTAAAGTTGTGTAATATATGTTTATTCTTGCCTGCCCTAAGTGAATAAAGACATTTTCAGACTGGGAAATATTTATTGCTTAGCTGATACATAACTTAAAAATCAAGGCATAACTGCTGAATGAAAGAATTAATAGGTGAGTAACAAACAGAATGATAGCTGATGACTACAGTATTGAATAAAAACAAAGTTATCTGTCGCGACTCCACCTGGACAGTTCCTCTGTTGATCCTGTGGTTCAGCCTCAGTCTCAAGCCCACTGGGCTCAGTCATATACATAGGTCCAAATCTGTGATGCATGTCAGTGAGTCAGATAAATTTATGCCATATGCTTAACTGCCAACTTTCTTTTTTAGCTGCAAGTATTTTATTCCTGATATTAGTAGAAAGAAAGCAGCCTAAAGAATAAAGCTGGGAAGACTTAACTTTTGATCTAAGGGTTCAGGATTTGAACTGAACAGTATCTCTAGGCGGTACTGAAATCTTAACGGTGTTTCTATCTACTGCAATAGGAAGATTGCCTATATTTCTTGTTTATCCTAAAGGAGCGCTATTATACCCTATCTTAATGAGTTCATAAATGTAGAGCTTTGTTTTAACCTTAAAAATCTGTAATCCCAAATAATAATCTGATGGATTAGTTGAATGTGTCTTCCTGCCTGAAGCAGTAATTTCTTAATTCTCTTTCGTGACTGTTAACATCGCTTTCCACCTAAGGTACTGACTGCTACAGAATACTTTTGCTTAGTGAGAAACGCTGGCTCTGAAGATAGGCAACAAGAATGACAGCTTATATAGTTCATATGGTTATCTACTTCTCTTAACAATTTGCTCATAATCAGTAACTACTTTAGTCATTAAGAATTAATTGATCGATCTAAACATTTATTCTCAGACAATTCATGGAGAACTATAATTTTAGAGTCTTACAAAGAGTACCAATATTCTAACCTGCTTTTAGGATCACACTTTTCCATTTACATTTTCGGAAAGTTTTCTAATCAGTCAGAACTTTCAAAGCGTAAATCACCCTATGAACCAAAGCTGAATTCAGGTTATGATCTTCCTGAATAATAATTCACTGAATTATTATTTTATGACGGCCTTTGAATTTAGGGCATTATTATCGGTTTAACCATAATGCAGAGTAAGTGACTTAGAATGAGTTTGACTGCAGTCTTCCCACAATGAACAGGAGGCCAGAATTTTACTTTCGACGCTCTATTTTGAACCACAACAGTAACCTGGAAAACGGCCTTCGTGAATGGCAAGACAAAAAATAATTGTACAAGAAAAAAATCAGAACTCTGTGCTTTCCTTTATTTGGAAAGATGATTTTGGACTGATTTCTAATTATAAGAATAGAATATAGGGGCCCAGCGGGATGGCTCAGTGGCCTAAAGCGCCTGCTTGGGAAAGCTTGGGCGGCTTCAGGGACCGCGGTTCGATCCCCGGCACCACATAATGCGCCAGCCCTGTCCTCAGGGTGGGCTGAGCGGGCCATAAAAATAAGTGAATAAACAAACAAAGGTTCTGAAGCAAGAAAAATAAATAAATAAATAAATAATTTTTTTAAAAAAGAATAGAATATAAATATAAGTATAACCAAAGTTTTTATAAATCAAACAAAATGAGGAAAAAGATAATTTCCCAAAAAGCATTTTGGATTGGTCATCTAATGATGAAAATAATTAGTCTAAAACAATATTTGAGATTAGCCTCCTCCCCCAAAAAAGATTGTTTTTTGCTTAAACATAAAGCTCTTTTAAAAATAAGATAGTATCTGTAAGGAAATGGACATACAGTCACAAATAAAAATCTAGGGAAGAATTTTGTGACTTCTAAGTAAACTTGTTATGAAATTGGAAATATAGCTAGTTAAGAGAAAATAAAATAATTATATCATTAAGATGAACAAAGGGGCCTTTACAATTGCAAGCATATTAATTTAAAAGTCTATAGCCACAATTAATGATTTCACCCAAAACTGTGTTAAAAAGGTCCAAATTGAAATTTAATATTTAAATACCCAATCTAAATGCACAACAATAGCATGGTTAAACAAATTAAAATAGAGTCATTATTTTATTTCAGCATATATTTAAACATATAAATTAAATACCCATTAAAAATGTCTTCCAATGTTATCTGTGATGTTGGAGATGTTAAAGGAGAAAATCAGATAAAACTAGATATGGACATCTGCAATTCCTTACCCTGCAATGCTGAGTCAGAGGATGGCAAGCTCCACACCAGCCTGGATGGCTTAGCAGATTAGTGAGAATCCCCCCTCTCAAATTAAAAAATAAGTAAAAAAAAGTGTAGCTCAGTGTAAAGGCTTTGAGTTCAATTATTCAATTCCAAATAACACACATATTCTATTTTTTATCTTAAATCCGAGTTCAATTTGGCATCCTGTGTATTTATTTGTTCAGTCTATCCTTGGAAGATAAAAGAACCATGCTTCTTCCTTCCCTATGACTTAAAACAAAACAAATAAAACTAGAGATGTCTTGTGATCCAAGCTATTCTGTTGAATCTATGTTTGCATAATGTTGAATTATGAATCTGAAAAAAGAAGCATCGAAGTGTAAATAGAAGTTATTTTGAGGTTTCTTTTATGTACATAATCCAATAAAATTTCCCAAATTTCTTGTAATGAAAGTATACAGCTATTATAAATATTTTAAAATCGAGGAAGATTTGTTCTTGTTTTTTGTTCTGTTTTTGGTACTAGCAATCAAACTCAGAATCTTGAGCTGCCAGGCAGGCACTGAAGCCTCTGAGCTATCTCCTCAGTCCCAAAGCCATGCAGATTTATAGGATTACTGCTAGGTGGTATGTGCAAGGGTTTCACGGGCACACCTTTCCATTATTCCTACCTACTGATTCATTAACACCAGGCCTGGCAATGACCCATAGGCCATCCAAAACCCAGTGGCCAAACTAATCCACTGAATCTATGTTTGCATGATTATGCAAACAAAGCAGGACTTCGAGATAAAAGAATCCCATGTATGGACCTGAGGACTCCTGATACTCACATAACATTATTTCTTTCCTGCAAAAAATGGTAGATGGGAATCAAGCAAACACTATAGCTTTTGCTTTTGTGCTGTTAAATTATGATTAAAACTCAATGTCTTCTCTAAAAGTTCAAGTGCACACATGCATAAAAAGCTAAGAACGTTTGTCAGTCCTTTTCCAATGTCACTCAGTTTTGAATCCTGCTGAATTTATTCTTGGATATGTGTTTCAGGCCCTTGAACTTGAAAGGATGTACCAGATAAAAAGTATACAGTAGTCCATGTTAAAGTTTTGTTGCGAAAAAAAAAGGAAGAAAGTTTTGTTTCTATAAATCTGTGTTAAGCTATACATTCTTCTCAACAGCTGAAGGAACTAGATCAAAAATATGTGTTTGAACACAGTTTATTTTAATCTTTCAAATGAACAGTAAAGACTTCCCATATATACTTGTCAGAGCTTGTTTATTCCAGAACAAAAGGTGCAGATGAGATTTTTGGCTTGCCATATGAGTTTTCTCTGTGGGTTTAATCTTTAGATATATGAAGAGCAATATGGAAACAAGCCTGGAGCATCTGATCCAAGCCTTGAGGATTTGAACAACTATGAAAGAGCTTTGAGTGTAACAGTCACTCTCTTACATCTTTGTCATAAGGTGGAAATACTTTTAAAGCCCTCTGAAGAGGGAAAAAATGTTGTGTGTGTGTGTGTGTGCGTGTGTGTGTGTGTGTGTGCGCACATGTGCCAGGAATTCAACTTAACATCTTGCATTTTCTAGGAAAAACCTGTACCGCTGAACTATATCTCAGAACAAGATTAAAATTTTTACAAATGTTTCACTTCAATCATGAGGATAATTGGGTACTATGAAAACAAAATCATTCTTCAATTTATAGAAAAATCAAATTTTGATCTATCATATCTAAATGTTTGTGATGCTAACATTCATTCTAAAAGTGTATGTCTCCAGGAGATGACTCCCTTGAGAAAGAGTTTGTCATCTCTGATTACTCAGGCAAAATAGATCAAGGCAAGAGATGCCATCCACATTGTCAGTTTCGCAGCACCATAAATTAATCCCCAAATCCTATTATCACACGGTACAAAAATGCCCCAGGTTGATAGAAATAAATACTAACTTTATATACTCCTCTATATTATAACCTGGAGATAATAAAAAACATGCCAGCAGGTAATCCATTTCTTACCTTATGGTAACATTTTTTCATTCAGATAGCAGAAGTTTTTGATTCACAATGCAACTGCTATAACTTAAATTGATTCAATTTAATTAACAAGCATTGATTTATCGCCTACCTGTGCACAGCACTATACTAGGCATATAAAAGAATTAGAAAGCATGATCACTGCTCATAGGGAGCTCACAATCTGGTTAGGAAAGAAGATCCATGTACAGATCAAAGAAAGAGCTTACAAACTACAGAAAAATCAATGAAAATAGTACACTCTCAATTAAAAAAAAAAAAATGTGAAAGTCCAGGAAAGTAACCCATGTGAGTAGGAAGAGACCCTAATTCAGACAACACAACCAGAGAAAGTAAGTCTAGAACTGCTTCAGGAGCAGTTTGGTCATTTGGTGGCCAGCGGCAGTGAAAAAGAAAAATTAAGGATGGTGCAATAAAAATCAGAATAGTAATGTCTGGGAGAGACAGGAGAGTTAGCTTAGCTCAGGAAAGGGACACCATGAGTTATGAAATGCACCCAAAGGCCCATCACGAGACCAGGAGGATGCTGGGTGCCGCAAATCCAAGTCAGCTCCATCTTAAATAACAATAACACTTCTAAAGATCCCAGTAAAAGGTTTTTCTAATGATAAACAACAATTTAAAAAGATAAACTAGACTTCTAGAATCTAAACTCAAGAAAGATAATCACTGAAGGCTTAAAAAAAAAAAAAAAAAAAAAAAGTCTGCCGTGGATCAGCAGTCAGGGTGTCTTCTTTTCTAAGATCCATATCCTCCCACAAAAATCTTTTACCCAGAACTTAGCATGCTCTGAACTCTCATAAGACTTTTTTTAATTTTCAAAGTCCATTCTTTTTCATAATGAATCCAGTGGCAAATGAAAATGTCTTGGATATATATTTATAGGGTCCCTGAGTGGGAGCACAGGTAGAAAAATAAATAATGAGTTAATAAATGATTAACTTGAGTATTTCATGTAAATATTTCTGAACATGGATGGAAAAGGGCAATATGTTCCTACTTTTAATCCAAGAAAAGTAAAATAAGACAAACAGATGTAATGAAAGCCCGTACAAGTAATTTTTTAAATTAACTCACCAATTTTATCCAGTGTCTTATATTACTGTGTCATAATCACTTTTAAACTCAACTTGTTAAGAAAGATGTCAAGGAAGTAGGACAGATCATGACAGCGCAAGAACAAATGTTTAAGTTAGAATAAGATGGAGATCTTCCTTGCCCAGGGAGGACCCATGATGCCTTCACTGCAGAGCACGACCCGGATGCCATCCAGAGGGCTACAGGGCAGCCGTTCCCCAAAGCTGGTTCTCTGGGACTTCACATAAGGCATCACTTTAAACGAGGAAGGAAAGGAGAACTTCCGGGCCTCCAGGAGATCTGTGACAGCTACTGTCCACCAGCTGCAGCTATTTTCAAACAAATAAAAAGAGAGAGCAAAAGACAAGTGAAGAAGGATTGAACAAAAATTTAGTTTTCAAGGCCCATGGTGGTTTTGGGTAACGTGGCCTGGCACTACATTTTCAAATATGCTCCACATTTATAATACTTAGCAATTACACAGTCAGGTATTTCTGCTACTTCTTTTTCTAAGTCCTCACAAATTCTAAAAGCAGGTGAGTGGAAGTTCTGCTTACTGAGTAACATTGGTTAATTGCTACTTAAGCAATACAAAAATCCATTCCCTTCCAATTTTTTTTTTTTTCTGAAATTTTTTAGGGCAGGGTCTACAGGGCATTCAGGGTCTCACTACTAGATTGGACTCGTAGTGATCTGCTTGTTTACAGCCTCCCAAGAGCTGGGATTACAGGGGCACACCACCATGCCCAGCCTAAATTGCTGTCTCAGTGCACCCCAAGGGTGGAGCCAGCATGGCAGGCCCAAGGATTGAATCTCCAGCCCCTGAGCCTGCTTACAGGCAGTTTAATCCACTGAGCTCCTTGACTGGCCCTTCCTTCAGATTTTTAAGGTAAGTGCTCCATGTGTTACAAGGATATTAAGGAGGTGTCCACTGAGCAACTAGGCATGCTATAGGAATACATCACATAAATAACATGGGGCAGCTTTACGTCATGATTTAAAACATTAAAGATAATGATGAACCTCAGCTGGACTTCAGATCCTAGGCAGTAGAATTATTCTACTCATCATTTTCAGCAGTAATTTGATAATGGTTCCAAAACATTTCACTCAACTAAAAACCACAAATTTCCAGAATGAAA
Organism: Myocastor coypus; assembly: GCA_004027025.1. NCBI lineage: Eukaryota > Metazoa > Chordata > Mammalia > Rodentia > Myocastoridae > Myocastor > Myocastor coypus. Next base: position 37,896 of record PVJA010015462.1, on the reverse strand, counting down.
AGGCACACAAGCAATGAAAAATCCATAGATCATCACTGTGAAGTTCAGAGCACTGAAGATAAAGAGCAGATCCCACTACATTTTACACAGCTACATCCGACTATCAAAACTACAAAGGACTCAAAACTTTATGAGTGAAACTCCAATTTTACAGAAACTACCACAAAGAATGACCAACTGGGATCTCATCTTATCAAAAGGATTTTACACAACAAGAGAAACCACCAGTAGAGCGAAGAGACAACCCACAGTGTGGAAGAAATTTTTTGCCAGCTATTCCTCAGGCAAAAGAATAATATCTAGACTATAGAAAGAACTCAAAAAATCAGATTCCCCAAATTTAAACACCTAGTTCAAAAATTGACATATGGGATAAATATATACTTCGCAGATGAAGAAATACTAACCGCAAATAAATCTATAAAACAATGTTGAACATCATTGGTCATTGAAGTGACATAAATAAAAACAACACTGGGATTCCATTTCACACCAGAAGAATGGCTATTGTCAAAAAATTAACCAACAACAAAGCTAGAAGGGCCATGGAAAAAAAGAATCCCTTTCCTCTGTTGGTGGAAAGGTGGACTAGCATAACCGTTATGCAAATTCCTCAAAAAAATTAAAGTTAGAAATTCCAGTTAACCCAGGTATTCCCTTTATTGGTATCTTCCAAAAATAATTTTTAGAATATTGTAGTGATATATAAATACCCATGCTTCTAGCAGCATAGCTTATAATACCTAAATCTTGGAAACAGTGGAAATGTCCAAAAACCAATAAATGGATAAAGATGTGCTTTTTCAATTTTTTTTAATATAGTGAAGTACTATTCAGGCCCAAGGAAAGATCAACTTGAGATGTTTCTAGGCAAATAGGAGCATTTCTATGCATTTGAGACCATATTTATAAGTAAAATAAACTGAGCACACGGGTATAAACATTGCATTGTTTCTTTGGTGTGAGAAAACAAAAGAGTAAATAAGAACCAAAATGTATACTAGATATTGTGAAACGGGAAAATGGGAAAAAAGTGTTCAAACAAGAAGAGCAACTATGGAAGGGGAAAGGAAAGAAGAGCAAATAAAAAGTGCAAAAAGAAGGAAAAAATGTAACAAAGGCTTTATAAATAAGGAAGAGAAGTTGAAGGGAGGGCAGGGGATTGGGAAGCAAAAGGCCCAATATGCATCGCGTATAGGCACCAATGCCCTGGGATGAATGTGAGCATCACATACTCCTAAAGTGGACCAATTCATTTGATTAAGTAAAAATATACAAGCCATTCAAGAAGACTGAGAATCAAAATAGCCTTTGACTTTTGATAGCAATTCTGAAATTTAGAATGCAGTGAAAAATGTCTGAAGCCATTTATTCTGAAAGAATATGCTTTTTAAGAGTTGGACATTTTCTAGGCCTGCACTTTCAAGTCATAAACATGTGAACAGAACAAACCCAGAAAGAAGGTGGAGAAAGAGGAAACTGAAATATTGAAGATAAAATAGAGGAATTGGGATCCTGTTGAAGAGAAATCCCGGGAATCACAGCTATTCACTAAACACAATGGGGGAGCCAGCTGAGATTGCAAAAGAGCAGAAGATCCTTGGACCGGACTAAAGTGCCTGCTTAGGCAAAGTGCAGGGGCCAGAGTTAGAACCCCTGCTCCACGTGCTGGGCCAGCCCCACCCCCGTGTGCGCTGAGATGGGGATTGAGACTGGGTACCTGTAATCCCAGGCTTGAGAGGCTGCAAACAGGAGGATCACTACATATCTGATCTATGTAGTGTGACACACTGTAGACCCTGTACTAAATAAATAAATTAGAAAAAGAATCAACATTAAAGAAAAAAAAAAAAAAGATCCTGGGAAATATTTCTCCAAGGAAATGAAATGAATGAGAAAGCCAGTATGGCTGGGTGTGTTGGCGCATACCTATAAGCTCAGCACTTGCCAGGCTAAGGCAGGAGGATCGGTGAGTTCGAGACCAACCTGAGCTACAAAAGTGAGCTCAAGGCCAGCCTGAACTGCAGAGTGAGACCCTATCTCAAAAAGACAAAAAATAAAAAAGAGAAAGCCAGTATGTCTGAACATATTAAAAGTTCATGTGGTCAATGAATTGCAGATTTTGCAGTCAATACACTGCAGAGATTTAGAGGTTGAATTGTTGATAAGTAGAAATATCACAAAATTTTAAAAATAGATGATTATGATTCCTAAGAATAGAAGTATGTACATATACTCAAAATTTACTACTTAGCTCAACCATGAAAATATTCATAATAAAATGTATTGTCCTAATGAAAATAACGATATAAGTGCATGCCACAATGTATGGGGAGACTGAGTATGAAACATAGCCACATCTGTCTCCATTGTAGTTAATAATTACTTGACAAAAAATGAAGAATTTAAGAAATTGCAATAAAAATGCAATTCGAAGGTAAGTATCCAAACGATTTACCAAAAGTGTTGAAAAACCTTTGGGTAGGTGAGTATGACTAGGTGGAAGAGAGAGATAAGAGATGCTGTTTTTAACATAAACTCAGAATTATATGATTCGAAACTATGTACACAGGTAGTATGGATTAAAAAATGATTTGGGAGGGCCTAGGACATAACACCTGCAAGGTCCTAAATTTGATTTCCAGTACAAGAAACTACACAAATAAAAAATTAAGAATATTCTAATAACTATAAATCATTTTAATCATCCAATTTAGCACACAGCAATTAACCTTACACTACTGTATTCTGAGTGGGAAAAAAATGCTTTTAAAATCTAATCATAGCCGGGCATGGTGGCTCACACCTGTAATCCCAGCACTTGGGAGGCTGAGGCAGGAAGATTGGTGCGAGTTTGAGACCAGCCTGGGCTACAAAAGTGAGCTCAAGGCCAGCCTCAACTGCGTAGCGAGACCCTGTCTCAAAAAGACAAAAAAAAAAAAAAAAAAAAAATCTAATCATAAAGAAGGCAACAAACTAACAAACTAAAGTCTTGAATAGGGGTCGGGAAGATAGCTCCATGGCACAAGTGAATGCCTACCAAGTGCAAGGTCGTGAGTTTGAACCCTGGTCCCACAAGTATTAATAAATAAACCAAAGCCTTGAATATATATTGCTTAGGGTCACCAAGCACCCCTTTCTCTCTTCCTAGGTTGATGTACCTTCTTCAGTACAGTCCCTGTACCAGGGGCATCCTGACTGTCTTCAGACACAGGGAGTGGCTGAGAGAAGCATTCATGACCCTTGTGGGGTCACCCCAAGGAAGAGACCTGGGAACTTCCAGGGAAGTAGTTCTCTTGCTTTTCCCTGGGGGGCTACTCAAAATTCCATTAAGATTTCCTTTGGGGATCGGAAGGCAATGACCTAAAGCAATGACCTTGGGAGAGGCTGCATCCATTTCTGCTGCCCTGAAGACCTGCTGACAAAAAGTCTAGCCCTTGTAAACTCAGAGAAACAGACTTGACTATAGCCTCATTCTAAATGAGGGCCATGTATCCCACTACTCTGTTCATTTGTGTAGACTAATCCATTTGTTTTAAGTTAAACCAACCTAAGTTGAATTTTTTAAATTATTTACATGGGAGATAACTGTTGCTCATATAAAAGCTGTTAAAGTTAGGAATGAAGGAAAAGTTGGAAAAGACTTTCAGTAGAGGTTTTAGGAATCAATTTTCCATGAAGGACCCAAGTCACATGAATAACTTTGCAAATACAGTCTTCTCTCAGTGTTGGTGATGGATGGGTCCCAGGCTCTCTCCACCTCGCCCAGTTTGTACATGTCTGAGAAGTCTCTACTCTATCATGCCAAATGATGCAGCATTTGCATATAACCAACACATGCTCTGCACCACCCATGGATTACTTACAGTATCTACTCTAAAAGTTATGCAAATAGTTGTACAAGTTGTAGTTTCTAGAAAATAATGACAGGAAAATGAGTCTAAACATATTTAATTCAACCACAATGTTTTTTTTTTTTTTTCCACCAAATATTTTCAATAGAGTTGGTTAGTCTGTAGGGAGGGACCCTCTACAAGAAAAGAGAGAACTGCTTTTCAAAAATTAAGACTTAAAATACAACCATGGATGAGAAAGGGCACCTTGCAAGCACTGGTGGTGAGTTCAGAGCTTCTTTCTAAGGTCCCCTTGCTTCCTTCCGTGCACAAAATGATTCAAAATGAACCCTCAGTGGAGCCATTATTCGTGTATGACCAGAGGGTGGTTCTCATTGTTTTCTATCAATTTGCCAGTTTTCCAGGTCACTTTTTAAAAATCACTGCTGCTAAATTTACATTCCTAAACTTTTCTTTCTTTTCTGCTTTCTTCCTTTCTTCTCTCTCTCTCTCTCTCTCTCTCTCTCTCTCTCTCTCTCTCTCTCTCTCTTTTCTTCCCCGCAAAACAAACAACACCCCTGAGGATGCCTCAGAGAATTGAAGAGGAGGATAGGAGGGTTTGGAGTGACCTGCTAAGGGCAGTCATCTGGCATGCCATCAAATGCCTCCTTTGGGTGGGAAAACACACACACACACACACACACACACACAAAAGGAAAAGCAAAACTGAATTCTCGCTCTAACCTGCTCGTGCTGCCGCCATCTTCTTGTTTCGCATTTTGTTCTCCAGAGCTTGCTATACCATGAAAAAATGAAGACGAAAATTAGATTTCCTGGTATTTCACATAGCTTGACATTGAGCAAGACCATATTTCTACAAAATAAATTGTATCCTACCATTTTCATCTTCTTTTTTAGATCCAAGTTTGCTGCCTTCTGGCCCTTGGCAGTCGCGTTGAGGTAATAGATGGTCAAACTAAATACAGAAATAGTAATAAAATCGATGGCACTTTGCAGTTTCTCAAGATTCTTTTTGCACTTACATTAACTAAGTCACAGAATATTAACCTGAGAGTGATCCTTAAGATATTATTTTTTAACTCAAAACTTCTTATCCTGTAATTCAAACCTGAAGTTAGGAGAGGTAAAAAGCTGCACTAAGTTATAAAGAAACTAGGCTAAAGCCAGAAAGTTGAGCCAAAAGCTTTTTCTCCACTGTTTGGAGGTCTAGTTACTGTTCCACACTATCTCAATTAGTTCCTTCCTGAAAACGTATTCAAATTCAAATTAAATTTAATAATTTAAATTATTTTATACTTAAAAGCACTATGTTATTTATATACTTTTATGTATTTAGTACAGGGTCTAAGGGTCTTATTACAGTAGACCAGACTCGTATTGATTCTCCTGTTTTCAGTCTCCCAAGTGCTGGGATTACAGGCACGTGCCAACACACACACCCTAAGTCACCATCTCAGCGTGTCCCAGGGACGGGGACAGCACGGCAAGCTGGGGATCGAACCCGAGCCGCTGAGCTCTGCCTAAGCAAGTGCTTTAGTCTGCTGAGCTCTCTGGCCAGCCCTCAAAGGCAACATTTTATTTTATTTTATTTTATTTTTATGTTTTTTTTAGAATAGAATATTTATTGGGAAAGAAAGCTTCTGTCCAAGAGGAGAACAGAAGGGGGGCCCGAGTAGGTTGCCCTAAAAGCAGCATTTTAAATTAATGGCAATGGCACCCCAGAAAATGGAAAGCCTACTAAAGTATGGGGAATATAAAGAATCAACTGAAGAAGTACTTTCTGCCTCCTTTGGCCTTTGCAACTAAGAATACAATCCTTATAGGCACTGTTAATTACCACGGAGGGTTTTTTCCCCCCATAAAATCTATTGCTCTCATTTCTCCTTTCTTCCAGAAGGAAATGTTTTATAAAGGTGTAATTTTGGATTTTAAGTGACATTTATGTTTATAGGAAGAACAAAATCCAAACCAACAATTCTTTTTTTTTTTTTTTTTTTTTTTTTTTTTTTTTGCGGGACCGGGGTTCAAACTCACGACCTTGCACTTGCCCAGCAGGCACTTGTGCCTCGGAGCTATCTCCCCAGCTCCCAAAACCAACAATTCTACAAAAATAAATGTTATTCTTCTGTTAAAGCAAAGTGAACAAAGAAAAAAAAAAAATTAGCAGAATGAAAAGAGAAAACTTTCAGTAAAACATGAGAGTGGTGCTGTTCTTTGTTGCAAATAAGCAGCTATGGAACACAAATCCTCGGCTCGCCAATAGGCCAGATCATAGCCCTGATGAGCCGTCTCATGCTTGCAGCGCAATTACTGTTACAGCTTAGCTGGCTCTGTTTATCTCTCCTATGGTGAAGTGGAGTTTGACTGAAATTGCACACGTGAGAGTGCTGGGGACAATGCTTGGCATAAAATAGGCACTCAATAAATGTGTGTGTGTGTGTGTGTGTGTGTGTGTGTGTGTGTGTGTGTGTGTGCATGCAGTTGTGTACATATATTACAAGAATTTTCTTGGAAAAGTTCCTGGATTTAGAAGGCTGAAGGCAAAGATCTCACAGAGCCATTTCCACCTCTCAAATTCTCTGCTCAACCTTCACTCGCTTTGTGCCTGGGGAAGCACCCTCCGTGGGTTTTTCTCACAAATTGCATCCTCGTCTCCAATGGAATGACACTGCCTACCAAGAACCCACCTGAATTCTACTCAGATACCCTAAACCTACCCACACAGGTTTAATATGATCCCCTGGGGAAATTCAAATGCTTGTAACATTCTCTAATTAAAGGTGATAAAAAGCCAAGCCAAGTGTACCTACAGGCTTCGTAAAGTGGAAGATGAGACCTTAGGATTTGAAAAATTCAGATTAGTAATAAACTGAAAAGTGAATTTTATGTCAAAAGCTCAGAGCTCATATCAATCTCTCTGAATATTTGGTTGGCCCTTCTGTGCTGCCAGCTCTCCTCTGGGCTACCCAGATCCTGTGTCATCAAAGTATAGCCTCCAGGTTCAATTCATTCCCCAGACTATTTTGTGTAGCTAATGAACTCACAATGGATTTCAACAGTTTCAAACATTTACATAAGCTTTAGGAAAATCTTAAATTTTGCCTGTTGGACTATAATATCTACTATCTCTGGGCTTCTAAGAAAAGCATACCCAGGGCTGGGGAGATAGCTCTGTGGCACATGTGCCTGCCTGGCAAGTGCAAGGTCATGAGCTTGAATCCCGGTCCCAGAAAGAACGAAAGAAAGGAAGAAAGAAAGAAAGAAAGAAAGAAAGAAAGAAAGAAAGAAAGAAAGAAAGGAAGGAAGAAAGAAACAAAGAAAGAAACAAACAAAGAAACAAAGAAACAAAGAAAGAAAGAAAGAAAGAAACAAACAAACAAAGACAAGCATGCCCTAGGTTTAGCCATCCCTCTAACATGGCCCGCTCCTTCTCACACCCCCACAGATCTCAAACTCACACTATCAACTAATGGAAGATATAAGAAGCAGAGGCTTGAGGATGTCAGTTTGAACGCCTCTTACTGGCCACTTCACTTGGGACAGACCTCCCATGCGGTGCTGGTAATACAATGGACGAAGCCAACTTCTTGAAGTTACTGAGGTAGTAAATGTGTCCGTGGGTGATTAGTGTCAGGAGCGGCGACACATTCGCTCCCTCCCCATATTCTCCACACCGTGTAGATATTAAAGGAGTAGGCCCAAAGATCTCTCAATAGAATTTGAATGTTGTATTAAAATCAGACCTCTAAATTCTGTGTTTGGATCTGTGAGTGTGCACGTGTGTATTCTAATTATGATTCCATTTCTGCCAGGGAAGGGCCTTGCCTGTCTAAGCCCATGGGTTAGTGACCAGCATGCTTTCTGATGCCACTGTAGGAGAACAAATGCAGAGAAGAAAATCTCCTCAAGGGCCGTCTGGTGAAACAAGCTGTGTCCCTCGAGCTATCTTCTAATACATCTGTGCCGAAGATTTACTATCCGTCTCTCCTACTACCTGAGGAGCAGGGTCCAGTAATGCTCATAGTAATCTGCCTCACTGTGCAGTCGGCCTGTGGGTTATCAATTCTCCTTCACAGAAGGGGTCACGCTGCACAGCAGTGAACTCTAGATTTACTGGAATGTGGTTTGCTTTCAGGCCTGCTATGACTCGGTTACAACCTTTCTGTCTCAGGGAAGATCATATTTCTAAGTTGTTTCTCATTTATAACATTGAAGACTACATCTCCTGCCCTTACTGCCCTCACTGACTTAGAGCCGTGACAGTGCCCAAGATGATAAAGGCAATGTCTAGTTCTGAATCCCAGCTTGTATACTTCATACCAGCACCATTTCCTTCCTCAGATGTCCTTGTCTTGTGTTTATTGACACAAATTCAACCTTTTGCACCAACTTTGGTCCTAACTGGTCCCTGCAGGCAGCTCCTTACCTGCCATCCACAGTCAACAGATTTCCTATTTGGAGATCCTGGGGGGCAGTGTTCAAGAAAGTCCATGTCGCTGCTCTATAGAAAGCATCTATTTTTACTTAGAACGTGAGTTTATCTTCTGTGGTTAAGTGTCAAAAGTCAGTGCAAGTTATATGGCAATGAAAGAACCCAGCAAGTTTTATTTTGGAAAACATTTCTAACTTCAAAGGGACAGACTAAAAGTACCTTTTCTAGACATCCCAGAACTCTGATATTCTTAGGAGGTAAAACAGTGACAGCCTTCTAAAAACAAGGACTGGACAGTTCCTAAGAGCCCTTGCAAGTGTATCCAACTTGCAGGCATTTTATTGGATACACTGACAGTTCTGAATTTTGTATTAGGCCCAAGACAATTCCTTTCCACTCAATGTAACCCAAGGCCATCCAGACCTGCCCAACCCACAGGCCACCAAGTGGATGCACCTGTAAGCATTTAACCTTAAAGTATAGCCTACAAGGCATCCAAAGGAGCATTACTGCATAGACTCGTCATTCCTCCCTACACCCACCCATCTGCTTCATGGAGCGAGAGGTGGGGGCCATGATAGGAGCAGAGCTCAGTGTGCTGATTACAGCTGGCATTTATGTTTCCCTTGCTTTAGCTGTTTACTGATAATTATTTTGGTTACTTGGGAACAAATCTTATAATCCTGGAAAGGCAAGACAAATGCAGATGGCTGTGAATCCCATCCAATAGGACAAGAATATGGCTCGTGAATTGCAGCTCCTGCCACCATGTAATCAGAGCTGTATTTGGTTAGGTTACAGCTCAACACACAAGGGAGAGAGAGAGAGAGAGCAAGAGAGAGAGAGAGAGAGATGACAGACAGACAGACAGACAGAGACAGAGAGACGGAGAGACAGAGAGAGAGAGAGAGGGAGGGACACACAGAGAGAGGGAGAGAGCTGACAGGCTGGAACTTCAAAGGAGCCAAGAAGGAAACTACAAATCCTCCTTCCAGGAGGAGAAGCACATACGCCATCACCAGAACGACGGCAATGACCAGGCCAGGGTTAGAGAGCTGTCGCAAAATCTTCGCCATCCAGCTTGGGAAGTCATGCTCCAGAGTCTCACCGATAACTTCAAACATCCTGTTTTTGCCACTGGGAGGGGAAAAAAGAGAGAGAAGAAGGAGAAGAAGAAAAAAAAAAAAAAAAAAAAAAAAAAAAAAAAAAAAAAAAAAAAAAAAAAAAAAAAAAAAAAAAAAAAAAAAAAAAAAAAAAAAAAAAAAAAAAAAAATATATATATATATATATATATATATATATATATATATATCAGAAAACTCTGATTACAGCAAGAAAACTCATATACAGAACTGTCTAGTTGCTCCCACAAGTTAGGAACCTGATGTTTAGCTGTGTCTCCTGATACTTTAACTTATCCTATCAAGGTGTGAATAATATGAATGTAGTACTTTGTGAGAAACGGTATCCCAGCACGCACACACACACACACACATAGAGAACCAATGGAGTTAGGAAATCAGTCACAGCATTAGGAGAATCTTTTAACTGTGGAGTTCTGAGATTTTTATTGAAATGTCATCTGTATGTGGCTCCTACGTTTGCCCCCCTGCCAGCTGTTTTCACTGGCAGTGTGCTCTTCGGGCTGAGAGAGCAGGGCAGCCATGGCTTCATTGGCTTTGGAAATGAGCTCAAGAAACACCCTGTGGCTACACGGATACAGCAATCCAGTATGTCTTTCCACACAGGAGCTTCCGGCTCCTTTTCCCCAGGCCTCCACTGTCGGAGATGACGACAAGACCCACGCTGAACAGTGAGCCACTTCCCTCCATCTCTCCTCTGCTGAGAGGCCCTGCACATCTGCCCAGGCCCACCTTGCCTCTAGGAGAGTTAGCTCTGACGAACCAGAGCCCTGAGAGTCGGATGTTGTAAGCCGGCATGGAATACCTGTAAGTTAATAGAATATTTGCTCGGTCAAGCATTCTTTCCTGACTGTGCTTTTATTCTACCATGAAAAACTCTGTTTCGATAAATTGTGTATATCTTAAGATTTAATGATGTAGCATACAATACTAATATTCATTTTTTACAAAGAGTGACTCCAAATATAAGCTGTTTACATTATTCTTATTTAAGAATCAACTTAAAGGAAAATATATAATGGGAGAATGTCTTGAATCATCATATTATTTCCTGTGTCTGAGGTGAGAGGTTAAAATATTCCAAAAATGTCCAGGTTAGGGGGCTTGCCAAGTAGCTCTGTTCATTAAAGCACATGAGTCGGCAGCCTCTCAGGCCCCAGGGAGCCCAGTTTGATCCCCTTCCCCACATGAAGCATGAAACCTGCCCTTGAGGCAGCCTCAGCCAGCCAAAGAAAAAAAGTCCACATTATCCAAGACAACACACACCATTATGAACTGAAAATGCATTAAAATAAAATTGCCAGGGCCTGGGAGATAGCTCCTTGGCACAAGTGCCTGCCTGGCAAATGGAAGGTTATGAATTTGAACCCCGGTTGCACACACAAAAAATTGCTACATATAATAATGGGGTTTGTGGGAACTGCAATCTGTACAGAATTATTGGCACACATAGGAGGTATCACATTTCAGGAAATATGATAGAAGAGTGGGAAGAATCATCTTTCTCTGGACATCACCAAAATTGTTTTTAAATTGTCCATGATTGAAAGCAAGTTCATGTACCCGCTATTGGGAGAATTTTCTAGAAAATGCATCCATATCACCTGTGTCTTATACACCCAGAAAATACCATAGCACCTCATCAGATGGCTCTGTTGAATGGGCGAATGACCACCTTACATTACCTGAAGACACTCTTTCACCTGAGACCACCTGGTCACCCCAGACATGTCCCCATGAACCCACCTCAAAGTCAAGTTCACTGCTCAACCGAGGACAAGGGCAAGCAACCTGCATGAGGTAATGAAGCATGCGCCTCAAACTCAGATTCCCGAGGGCCGCAGAGCCGCCGCCTGAGTGACACAGCCACAGCCCTTGACCACTGCTCCTCCCAAAACACTGAAATTCCTTGATTGCAACAGTGACTTGCATGAAGCAATTTTGCCCAAGTCTGTCAATTTGGAAACTCTTGGTCAGAGGCTGATACCAGGCTTTAGTTGAAAATTCGTAATTTTTTTCAGTAAAAATCAGAAGAACTCAGTGTATGACAGAGGGAACCTGGGGCTAGGAGAGCTCGGGCAGCTCAGAATGTACAGTCCTCCCATGTGGCCAGCTGAGTGGCATTTCAGGCTGAATGCACCTGTGTAACCATGCAGCTCCAAGTTTTCAGCAAGCGGTTTTTCTTTCAGACTGTTTAGTTCCTTTTTGTCTTTTCCTGAGAAGAACCAACTTCCAGTGAAAACTTCAAAGTTACCCTTAACATTTATCCTGGAGAGTAAGCCATGCCGGTAATTTGCAAGTAATTGAAAACAGAATGGCCTACTTCCTGAGATCTGTAGTCAATGTCTCCTTCAAGACTGTAATTTCATATTCAGTCTCCAGATGTCACTGTCTGCATTATTTTCTTTTTTTTTTTAATTATTATTAGTTTTAATAAGAAATAGCAATGAGGCTGTTTCAAAACAGGTTAGTAGGACAGTTATAATAACTAATATATTGCATATTGTTGTCTTCATAGTAGTTATTTAGAGTACAAGATGCATACATGATATCTTGTCTAAACAATATTAGTATGAATCTTTCTTCTCTTTGAACTAAGAGAAAGTAGCTATATATCTATCCTAATGATTTTGTATATGTAGATAGATAGAGATAGAGATAGAGAGGACAGAGACAGAGACAGAGACAGAGACAGAGACAGAGATAGAGATAGAGATAGAGATAGACAATCTCACAACAAAATGGTCCATCATTTATATCTGCCATTTTTATTTTCTTATGTCAGAGATGGGTGTTTCATTGCTGCTAGGGAAGCTGTATTTAGAGAAGTCTTTAAAGGACCTTTTCATACTTGATGCCAATTCAAATATTGTAGGTACTTTTATCCAGCAAAATAACCCAATACAGCCCAATCGACTGTAATAGTAGTGGGTCATTAACAGAACTGGCATTGTCAGAAGTTGACTTGAGTCTTTTACAGCTCAGCATATTAATATGGCATTACTTTTTACACTTCAGGGTTAAACTTTTCTGTTGGATGGTTAAGACCAAGTTGAAGCAAGACCTATATAACTAAAAACGTAACTTTTGCATCTAACTGTCTACATTTTTTATTTTGGCCTGCTAGGCGATGTGCACACACTCACACACACACACACACACACACACACACACACACGGGTACACACACAAGTGCACACACATATGGGAAGAGGGCTTGTTAGCATCAGTTTCCGGAGTCTGACAGAAACCAATTTTTGATCTGGCTCAGTATTTTCATTCTTTTCTAGTAAAACAGTAACTAAGTCTCTCATTAGAATGAGAATAGCTCTTTTATATTTAGTCTGTGAAAAACGAACTTTTTAAAACAAATGTTTCAACTTTAAACAACTTGGATCTGAAACAGTGTGAAGGTGAAATTGAATGGAGCATGCTAGCACCCACCACACTTGTCCTTTCGCTGGCTTCTTACACCGTCATTTCCTTTTCTCAAATTCACACTGGGCAGTAAATCAACAGCCAGAGATGCTTGGGGTTGGAGGATAAGAGGTTAATTTCTAAGGGCTTTCAAGGAAGGAAACTTGACCTTCCAGACTCAAGTGACTTTGCTTTTTGATGTGCTCTGTTAGGATAGATATGCAGCTACTTTCTCTTAGTTCCTTGAAAAGAAAAGCTTGTGCTACTATTTTTAGGGAAAATATGTCTGCCTCTTGTCCTCTGGACTACTATGAAAACAAATTAATAAAAAAATAATAAAATGAAATAAAATAAATGGAGAAAAAAGGGCACTCTGTCATAGGGAAATGTAGAAAGGCACAACTTTAACTCACATCAGAGTTTTCTTGACTCTTGATCGCTGGCCTGAGGGACATGCGGCATAAATGTATAGAAGGTGCGTGCGTCCTTCTTGCCAGTGTGTAGCACTTTGTATACCCAGTTCTGCAGCCCTCTTCATACCCATTATTACTGAATACTGATTTCATTTCCCAGCAGGGCATGAACAACCTCCTACTGCCCCAAATGCACCATGAAAGCTTCTTACTTAGTTATCCCCTACGATGGAGATGGCACCGTTTCCCTGTCCAGATGTTGCCCAGAGCAGTATCAGTTAATTTCCCATTTATAATTACCAAGTGAGAAAACAGATAAAACCTGCCTTAAATCTACATATAGTGCAATGAGCCAAAATAGCCCAAGGATCTCATTTCTCACCACCAAAATGGCCAGTGGAGAGAAAATAAACTCCACAATGAGTGGATATTCCCACCTTCACTTACAAGTCAAATTTCAAAGACTAGAGACCTGAAAGGACCGCAGTCAAAAGATGGCGGTAAGGACACGATCATGTACAGGACAGGCATGGTGGACAGGAAGAGGATGAGCAGCAGCATGCCCAAGTAGAAGTTATTGGATCTGGACGCCTTGAAGACTCTGGCCTCGGGAACGTTGCAGCACATCACGGCCCAGCACTGGAAGTACATGGACGTGTGCAGTCGCAGAATGTTGATGCCCGGGAGGCTGGGAGCAAAGAAGGAGCCCATCCTGGAAAGAAAACGGAGCTGTGTTCAGCATCGGGTCTTCGCTGGCTAGGGGAGGCACACAGCATCGTGCTTCTTTACAAAGGCAGAAAATCTGTGAGCACAGCCAAGCACAGCAAGGGCTGTCGTAATCAGGGATGACCGCTTGGTTTCCATCTTCTACACATTTGTTACATTTTCCTCATTATTGTAGGTATGGTACACATAGGTTAGTCACAGAAAATATGTGAACAAACATTATAGGTTATCATTTAAATATAAACCATAAGAGTAAGTAGTCTATTCATACTGCCTTACCTCTTTCTGCTAACTCTAAAACAGGTTCTCCAATACTTAACACATGTATATATCTAACATTTTTATGTTTGACACTGAAAACCACTCATTCTAGTCAAATAAACAGTATTTTTGGATTAATCCTGTAGTCATAAATAATTAGATTTTTTCTAATGAATGAGAAAAATTTTTAAATGTTTCTTTTTCTAATAATAACTATTGTCTTATGATAGTAGCTATTGGACTATTATAGAGCTAAGACTACATTACACATTCTTGGTAATTTATAGGTAGTTTTAGGTGTTATTGAGAGGAAAAGCCCTCACATGTATTGATAGTTTATGCATTTATTTTCTTGTTTTAGTTTATGCTGAGAACCGCTTTATGCATTTGACATTTTTCTTTTTGAGACAAGGTCTCCCTACATAGGGTAAGCTGGCCTTGAACTCACTCAGGTAGGGCAGGCTGCCCTCAATCTCCTGGTGATCCTCTTGCCTCAACCTTTTGAGCACTGGGATTACAAGTGTGCACCGCTGCACATGGCTCTGACTTTAGAAAAGTATGTAATAAATCATTTCTAAAGCCAGTTAGAGGAGACTACTTTTACTTGATGGCTTTGCATTTATTTCAACATAATAAAGTTTAGCTTTTTTTATGAGAAAATTCATTACCATCATAAAGCAATGTGAATAGCAATTTACTACTCTAAAACCGAAAGGAAAATGCATGTGTATTTATTTTATAAACATAGAATCTTATCTTTAAAACTTTCCTAACTATAATAAACCTCTCAGCATCTCTTTTTAGGTTTAATACCTTCTAATACCTGAATGTGCAGTTGTTTAATTAATTCAATATAACCTTGGAATACTATTGCAGCATTTTTTCACTTAAAGACATGAATTTTTGTTATGCTTGATATTATACCAGCCAAAGTTAACTCATTCCTTTGAAAAATGGAATCTTGCCACAATTTGGATTATCTAATTGTTAACATGATGTCAAGCAACAGATAAATATCTGCCATAGTGAATTGGACAAAATAATTATGGAATTTGTTTTGTTTTGTTGTTGTGGCTATTGTTTTGTTTCTTTGGTTTGTTTTGGTTTGATTTGTTTTAGTAGGAAGATAAAACTTGAAGCAACAAAATGTACCATTTTTATAAAGCAACAAGACAAAAGTTCAACATTAAAAAATAAATAAATAAACTAGCAGCAATCCCAGATGGATCAGAATGTCCAAGTCGTAGACAGTATCATCAAGTGCCAATAACTGGGGTGTAATATGATTGGAGGTGATAATATTTGCCTGATTCTAAAGGTCAATCTTGATCCCATAGCTCATTTTGGCCAACAAAACATGACTAGAAATGACACGTCTCCCTTCTAGGTGGAAATTGTAAAAGCCCATGTGGTTTTCTGTTCTTAGCTCCCTGCCTCTGTGATCAGTGATGCTCCAGATGGATCTTGTTCCATAAACCTGGATCTCTAGAGCGAGTGAAGTGTGACCTCAGAGCATTCCACCAGCCTACACTGGATGTGTTCTCTTTATACACTGCCAAGGCTTTGGGATTGTGTTTTCTTATAACAGAATCTAATGGAGTCTAAGGCAAAATTTTGCATATAACTCCAAACCTAGACTTACCATACATATACATGTATTTTCCATGTATATACAACATATGCATGTGGATCTATGGATAAACAAACTTCAACACAAATGTCACACAGACTTTATGAACAAATGATTTAAGAGCCATAACCTAAAAAGCCAGTTCCTGACCCAATGACTTCTGAGTCTGAATGCTCATCATATCTATGCCCCTTACTTACTATTCAGCTCAGCTCCCTAAGACCCTTACCCAGACCCCATTGCCTCATCTGTCAGTTAGAAGCCAAGACTAATATTTTAGACTTGTGAAATACTTTTCTTCCATGAAGATCAAAGCAAATGAAAGCTTTTATGTGCCTCTCTGCATCACTCTGGAGACAGGTTCATGTCAAAGTACTCACATCTGCCTGACTGTGAAAATGAAGGGGAAAGATGACAAGAATGGAGAAAGGTGCCCAGTGGGACAGCGTTGGAACAATACCCAAAATGCATCTCTTCCCTCCTATCACTGCGTATTCTCTGTGACCTCTCTGCGTCCTACTAGGACGAAGGTATTCTATACTTTTCATCATTTAAAAACATCAGTACAGCTGTTTAGGGTCTCCATTTTAAAACTAATCATGGAAATGAAGATTGATGAGTCATTTAGCCAGATCATATCCGAACGGACTTTACCTGTAAGTCTTGACTTTAATAACACCTGTGTAAATAACCTTCACTCTTCCACAACTCCTGAAGCAGTAACTGAATGTTCATAAATCATAAAACAATGGACTTCCATATAAAATCCCTAGAAAGTTTTCACTGTTATAGTTGAAAATAGCTAACCTCAGGTGTCCTAACCTCATGCTTCACATGGGAAACAGTGGGATTACTCGGGTGAGGGACCTGGGGCAGAGTGAGCCTAGTTCTTTATCTCTGAACCAGTCTATGTTTTCCCACCACCCCACACCTCCTTTCCCTTTGCCATATCCCACAAGCTCAGAAAAGATTATTTATGCAAAGCATTGAACCAACCATGAGTAGAGAATAACAGTAATTTTATTCCAGAATCCTGGAAAATATGTAAATATCTTTTCATGTTCACAAACATGAACAATTGCCGAAGTTGTTATCAAACTCACCAGCAGCAAGTTATAGTATAGCGACAGCAGAGAGATTTTGATACAGGATCTGCCCATGAGAAACTGGAAAGATTTTTAGGTTCTCCAGAGTTGCAGGGCATGGAATCAAGGACTAAATAGATGTAAAGGCAAACTACTGAGGGCAACAATGACTGTAATCTTTCTGACAATACAAATGAATTTCCCGGCTGACCAATTGTCTTAACTCTCAGCAAACACAACAGCCATGCAGTATATGTCCGTAGGCACACGGCAGGCCTGAGGAGCTCATGACAATGCGTGTGCGAGCCACTGATGCAAGACACAATTTTCTCGCTAGCCCATTAGTAGTGTTGCCATTTCCAACCTGAGCAGTAGATCTTCCTCCAGAAAACAGAAGATCAAAATCCAGGTGAGCTGCACCTTTTGCCTTCTGTCAGGAGCGTCTCCTCAGACCTCCTTGACTTTCCTTCTCACCTGGAGAATAGAGTCTGTTCTAGACAGGCGTGGTGGTGCGCACTTGTAATCCCAGTACTTGGGAGCCTGAGGCAGGAGGATTGGTGTGAGTTCGAGACCAGCCTGGGCTACAAAAGTGAGCTCAAGGCCAGCCTGAATTGTATAGTGAGACCCTGTCTCAAAAAAAAGTAAAAAAAAAAAAAAAAGAGTCCGTTCTAATCTTTTAGAACTCTCAGGGCATACGAGTCATACTTGCAAAGCTTAGAATGTGATGATTCAGGAATATACTGTTCAGCGTCTAACAATAGAGGAAGTCAGCTTTTCGCAAGCTGCCCATTGGTTCCTGCAGGGAGACATGACTTGGATGTGTGCTATGGCAGGACAATGAAGCCCTTGAGTGTGGTCTTTATAGATGCAAAGCAAGATGGTTGTAATCATTGCAAAGAGGTCCAGTATCTGTTAGCATCAGCACATAAGGTATTAATAACTTGGACCAGTGATGATCGAAGGATTTGAGGAATATACGAATCTTGCTAAAAATCGGAAGCAATCCTGGCATTTGGTGGGTAGGGCTATGGTGTGTGTGGTTGGTGGCACAATAGTGTTTTAGAGGCTGGGGAGATAGTTTGGTGTTCTAAGTGCCTTCTGGCAAATGCAAGGACTTGGGTTGGATTCCCAGTACTACAAGCTGTGCCAGCCCTGGACCCCTTGGCGTACCATGCTGCCTACTGAAATAGGATGTGTTGGTGCATGCCTATAATCACAGGGCTGGGGAGGCTGAGACAGGATGACCACTACTAGCCCAAGCTGCTTAGTCAGATCCTGTATCAAATAAATAAATGCATACATAAAGGATTTAAAAATAGTGATATAGGCACATGTCCACAGGATAAAGTAGCTCAACTGCAAGTACTTGCGGTTGGGGTGTTATTAGTTAACAGTGACAGATTTCCAAGACACATGGTTCCCAGATGAATTGCATGCTGTGATTCAATTTTTAAACTCAAAAACAGTTTCTACTGTATCAACTTATCATAACCTGTCAGGGTTTACAGTGAAAATGCTTCCATTTAATAATAGATATGACAGTCGTTTGCACATCAAAATATAAACTAAACTTTAAAGCAAAGTTCCCCTGTGCCCGTGGTTCTATTTAAACAAGTTACAGAATAAAAATCGTATTTTAACTCGGCCTTCCCAAAACTTGTGCCTCATCTCCACAAAACAGTTGGATTTAGTAAGATAATATTTTCAAAAATAGCTGCTAGATGTATTTTTAAGTATATTCAGCCATGACAAGAAAATAAAATCAGTTTCTTTAAACAGGTTTATGTTCATTTATTTCACATTTAACAGGTGATATTGTTATCATTCTTTATCAGATACTAGTGTCACAAGGTTCTATAAAAATAGTCTTCAAATAGATCTGAGAGCGAGAACAAATATTCTCATGATGTAATGAAGGAGCACTCTATAACAGGGAGATATCTTGGGGGACAAAGATTTAAGATAGGAAAGTAATATCTGTGTTCAGGCAGGCAGTGAGTTAGAATCCACAGATTGCTGTCTACTCAAGAATGAAACCGCAGTGCCTTCTGCAGCAATAACCTTGGAGACATTTTTATAAGCAATAACCCTCCAACAGCTGGCCTACCAGATCATGCCTTGATTGAAGATCAGCGCAAGGACGTTGCCGCTGATGTCGAATTCGGTGTATGAAGGCTGGAAGAGACACAGTGTTGGTCGGATTAGCATCTAGGACGGTGAGCATCGTGCGACAAGTGGTCATGCGCAGCATGACTCAGCTCCCAGTTACTTCTCTTCAGCAGCAACAACCAAGTCATCAATCAGAAATCACAGGAGAGTCAGAAAGTAACCATCACCATAGTAAGACTCATTTTAATAAGCTGTGGAAGTACGGCAAGACACAAATTTAAGCTCTGCCTCCAGGAGAAGTTTGAGAACACATAATATAAGTTCTTAAGAACTTACTCTCTTTCATCCTGTAAGCCTACTTCTAAGAATCTGTCTTAACAAAGTCATCTAAAAATGCTGCTAAATTTTAGCAGTATAATATAATATAATAATATAAGTGTCCAATATTAGCTAAACAAACATACAATGTTTATACAGTGATACTTTATTTCATCTGATTACAATTGTTTGGGAAACTTTGTGTTCATGAGTGAAAAGTATGCTCTAGTGTTGAACAAAACAACGTAATATGATCCAGTCATTATTTGTGTGAAACTATAGAGAAAAGACTGAGAAGTAACAGGCAAATGGGAGTGCTAGATGATTTTTCTTTTCTTTTCTAAGTTTTGTATATTTAACAACTTGTTTTGATACAGATGTGGGCTAATTTTATAATTTAATAGAGAAATAGAAGTATCCCAAAAGCTGAAGCATTCATTAAACTCCACGCCCAGCCTCCACATCCTAAGCAACACCGTTGTGCTCAGGAAGGCCCCAGCATACTGTTCCTTGGGGCGAAGCATGCTGGTAGGTGTACAGTGGGCACCTGTGTGGTCGTGGCCCATCAAAAGCCTTCCTAGCAGCAGGTTATATGTCCTGGCAGGAAACCATGCACTGGTGGAGTTGGTGCTAATTAGCAAGAGCAAGAAAACTGCCCCCTACTGAACTGGAGACAGAACTTCAGAACAGACTGAGCAATCGCACATTTCAACCAGACCCAAGAACTAAAAGGTATATGAGGCAAGAGAATCAATGTGAGTTCAAGACCAGCCTGGGCTACAAAAGTGAGCTCAAGGCCAGCCTTAACTGCACAGTAAGACCCTGTTTGGAAAAGACAAAAAAAAAAAAAAAAAAAAAAAAAAAAAAAAAAAAAAAAAAAAAAAAAAAAAAAAAAAAAAAAAAAAAAAAAAAAAAAAAAAAAAAAAAAAAAAAAAAAAAAAAAAAAAAAAAAAAAAAAAAAAAAAAAAGGAAGAAGAAGAGAAAGAGTTGAAAAAGAAGAAAAAATAAGTCTCTGATTTGGATTCCAGCAAAACTGTCCCCAATGTGCCAGTGTTCAACTGCTCTGCCTCAGAAGTCTCAGAAATCCAAGTATCAATTCCATCACTTTCTTAAAAGGCAATAATACTTGTCCTAATCTGCTGAGAGAGATAGATAGTGTGCTTTAGACCCAGACAGTAAATAGCAAGCAGATAGTAATAAGAGTAATACAAATCTGATGATTAAATGATGACATATAATGAAATATGAAGCAGCCTTGTAAAATAAATAGAACAAAAAAAAATGATCCAGCCTATTTTTTTTCTTTTTCTGTGTACCAGGGCTCAAAAGTGGGACCTTGCTCTTGCCAGGCCCAACATTCAAGTAAGTTTTATATAAGTTCTTTCAAGACACTATTAAGAGGTTATATTGAAAATGTTCAATCAAATTTTCACTTTCTAAAAGCATCATGTTTATAGGATGAAAAAAGATTTGGTTGACAGTTTTGTCCTAAAATCAACAGTGAAAATAATTAATGCATCCACAGGGGCAAAAAATGTATTACTTTCAACAGAAACGTGAACTGTGTTTGTCTACCATCTGGGGAGCACTTTGCTCCCAGCCATCTGGGTGTCTGCCCTGAAGTCCTGGGAAATCACAGAACACCTCTCAAAGAGGCATAGTTGGGGGAGGGGTCACCTTGCCGCCCCTTTTCTCTGTGCTCATCCAAGAACCAGCTTCTCCACCTCAGCATCTTAGGAATGGCGTCATTCTTCAGCCCAGCAAACCACAGAACCCAGGGGAAAGTCAATCTTTGGTTATTTTTTCCTTTGCTCTTTCACAAGCACCTATACTGCTCAGGTCGCTTGAGATGACACATTTCGTGGCTAGTTGACTAAGGAAGTACAAAAGACATTGGGAACCACTGGCCTCACAATGTACCTGCAGGAGGAGTAGCTGTAGGAAGAAGACTTCTGATGTCTCAATCAACCTGATGCCAAAAAAATACAGCAGAGCGCCTTGTGCCAAATGTGGTACCACTCTCACAGATGTTCAGCTTTGCCTCCCCATTTCCCAGCTAGGTGAGGAAAGCCAGACACTACCCTCCTCAGCATGTACATTTTTTAGTGACGTGAACTATCTCAGTCCAGCCTACAAGCCTATGTGGACAGCCACCTGTCTATGGCAATATATTTATATTGGGATACAGCTATATTTCCTATGATAGTTTTAGGTTAAAACAATAGTTTATTGGCTGTGACAGGGATTGCATGACTTACAAAAGCTAAAATACTATGCAGCCCTTTACAAAAAAGTTTCACCAACTTCTGAACTAGATAATTTTTAGGATCCCTTTTGTGTTTTAAAATTAGTAATTCTTATTAAATAATTCCTTCTCTGTATAAAAACATTAGAAATGGGATTTAGTGCTTTATGCAATAAACAGAAAACTCTATATAACAAAATATACATTAGAAGGCAAAACATTACATAAATGTATATGATATTCAATATTCATTCCACTAGAAATGTACTTTTTAAAAGCATAAAATTATATTTTAAATCTTAAAATGACATCACATTAAATATAAATTAATTTATACTAGTTCAATTATCTGTAAAATAGAAAAATAATTAAAAGTAAATGACAGAGAGACTGGGGAATAGCTCAGTAAAATAAGTGCTTGCCTGGCAAGTACAAGGGCCTGAGTTCAATCCCCAGTTCTTCAAAGAAAAAAAAAAAAGTAAATGACAGCTTGGGAGAACAAAAGTGAGCTTTCTCAAAGACAGGCATAATGGAATCTTCAGTGAAAAGAGTACAATGGACCTGGTGATGTCCTTGTCACCTAACAGCACTGTTAAAAGTCAGAAACAGAAGAGCCAAATGGATTTAGGCAGAGGACTATAATAGTTACAGAACTAGAAATGGTCTTGTTATTTTTAGACCTGTGTTTGGGGTGGTCAGAAATCAGTCATCTACCCAGAGGGAAGACATCTGGCATTCATTGGCCCACAAAGCCTGAGAAGACCCATTGTGTCCCTGTGAACTTAGTTATTCTGAGCAGACTGACAACATATGGATATTGTGAAATGCAATTCAGAAGCTCGGAGAGATTTAATTTTCTTTGTAGTGATCTGCCTCATCTTTTTTACACAAACCCCAATTCTCATAGCTGGAATCACTCTACTTCTAGCTCCAGGCTGTCCTGGACTACGGCTCCAGAGCAGCAAATCCCAAGTGTGGTCTTCAGACCAGGGTCAGAAGGAGCACAAGGGAATTTGTAAGAAAAGTTAGTTATTAGGCCCCATCCCAGAGCTACTGAATCAGAAGTGTTATATTTTCCCTGGTCTCCAAGGTTACTCATCTTGCTCAGATGATGTTTCCTAATTGAGAATGTGGAGATATTGAATAACAGCCGAGACAGCCTGAAAGGGGATCAGTGAGAGGTCATGAGTTTCCCATGCAGGGCAAAGAGGAGATGGGAAAGGGAACATTAAGGTCTCTGGGGTAGAATCCATTGGATGTAACAGAATCCCACTCTCAACTAGGGTTGAACTGTAGAGTTCCAAGAGCTCAAATTTTAACCTAGAGTCCTGAAGCTTTTCTCTAAAGACCCTCAAAGGTAGCATGAGAAAAAATTTCACTACACCTGCAGTAGAAACTTATTGCCTTATACTTTGTGTTAACCCCACGGCTCTGTCAGCTCTCAATGAATAACAAATTAGAGTCATTTAGCTACTGCTTTTATGCACCCACGGCATGTTATATTGACTCTGTACTTGCAATCAAATCTTCTACCACTCAAGAACAAAGCAGCAAAAAATAAAGGCCAAACAAAAGCCAAACAGCAGTCTAAGAAAAAGAATGGCAATTTTTATGTCTGTCTCAGAGAAGTTGAAGTAAGAAAAACAGAAATGAAACCAAGCCAGCTGAATACCTCATAGCAACAAATGAGAAAGTAATGCAAAATAGCACCTTGGATCTATAACATGACCTCACTGTGGCTCACCAAGGAGCATTGTCTAAGTGCTCTTGGCACCTCTGAGCATGGGGTGCTTTTGGTGAGGGTGGCAGGGATGACCTAATCAAAGGCACTGCCTCAAAGTCAGACAGCCAGAGCACCAGAAGCTCTGCAAGGCATCTTGAACACAGGACTCTGCCGGAAACTGGAGGGCATGAGACAGAAGTTAGAGCAGCTGTCAAGAATATTCCTTCACTGGAGAGGACAGAAACATCCCTGACTTGGGAGCACCAAGCTGAACTTGACCCCTGAGCACATCACCAGAAATGACAGGCAGAGTGGAGGATCCATTCAGCACCTAACACCTGCCACATGACTAGCGTGATACAGAGAGCAGAGGTCAGGGCTTCTGTTTTCATGTAGCTTTCATTGTAAAAGAAAAGGACAGATAATATGCACATCCTAAAAGGACATGTCAAAATACAATAAAACATCATGTTGGTACATAGAGTGTCTGATAGATTGCATTAAAACCAATGACTAGAGAAGAGCTCTGAGGTCTAACTAGCAACTGAGTCCTTCATGACCAGAAAGAAGTAGCTGTGCAAAAGTTTAGGGTAGCAGTGCCCCGTTAGGAAGAAGCAGCCAGGAACAAAAGCAGGGACTATCTTGTGTTTGAGTATTTTTTAGAAAAGGATTTTATAAAACAAAAGAAAACAAAAACAAAAGAAACAGATAATAGGTGAGCTCAGAAAGACAGATGACATAAGGTGCTGAAGGCCCCAGAAAGGCATTTGGATTTCATTCTTGTGGTTTATGAGGTCACATGAGGATTTTAGCCACATGAGTGCTATCAATCCCCAAGGCTGTATTTTTCAGGATCCGTGGAGCCTGTCTTACTTGCAAAATAATAGACAATCAAGTCTTCGCCATGTGCTAGACCACAGAACTCTGAGTGCTGTATTCCTGCCCTTCAACTTTAGGGGAACAGGGTGCTAAGCACAGAGGCAAAGCTCGTAATGGAGGCAGCACCAGTGAGGTCCAGAGAAATCTGTGCCATTGCTTCAGGAAATGAGGTCACTCCCTGCTCATCCCCAGAGTGCAGCTCCCCTGCCCAAAGCCCTGACTGTAAATCAGGTCTTCCTGAAAACCTCCCTACCTCTTGTTGGTTTCTCTATCAGAGTCCAATCAGGTTGTGTGGCTTATGAAGCAAGCACCATAGTTAACAAATCTTTTTTATCCCCCCAGTCCACTACATGATAACTGAATACAAGCATCCAGTCATTCAGTAAATTTCCAAGTACTTAATAAAATATGCAAGAGTAAGTTGACACTCAACTTCCTCTGCTTCTAGAAAAACCAGCCAGCTCCATGGAGAAAGGGCTATGAGACACAGAATTCCTCAGTTCAACATTTTAACTGAGGATTCAGTTCAACATCATATCTTGAAGACACCGCATAATCCATCCCGTGGAAAATTGACTTGAAAACTAAAAGCCGTGATACTCTGCTCTGGGTCCTTCTCAATTACCTGACTTGTTATTTACTGACATCTAACATGATTACCTCACCCATGAGACTGAGATGCCCGTCCTCCAGCACAGGCTGTGAAAATGGTGCGTCAGAAAGGAAAAGTCCGGTAAAGGAAAAATTAATATCATACTCACGTATCCATATTCCAAATCCCAGCACCAGCAATAGTTGCAGAACCTTACGAAACACGCCCTGAGAAAGTCACCAATGAGGATGGTGACATACGTCGTCAGAACATCAGAAACAGTCAGCCGCACAAATTCCTGTTGAGATATTTTCTGTATTAAAGCATGCATTTCTGTCTCCAAAGGTCCCACTGCAAATGTCAAACTGGTCATGTTTCTAAAACTTGTTGGTTTAAAGACTGCAATTAAAAGCAAGGATAAAAGGAATGTATAGCTGGACATACCTAGCTAACGGTTTGCCTATATTTTCTTCCTATAAAAATAATTATTCCCCATCCTCAAATCACTATGTAAAAAGTCTTCTTTTTGAGAAACTTTCTAAAGTATGACATAAGAATAAAAGATAGAAAATGTTAACCACACAGAAAGTTTTAAATCTAATATTGAATTATATAATTAAATGAATAAAGGGTATGGCATGGTAATTATATCTCAAAAATTGTTTTAAAATTCCTAAAATTCTTTTCTAGAATATGGATATTTAAAATCATTATGTACAGTAGGTAAGAAAAAAAATGAACAACAATAAAACTTTGTAAAACAAAATATATACTGCAATTGTAGCCTAGTTCATGAACTTAATTTGTCGTACGACTTAGAGGAAGATCGTCACATTTATGTTTGCATGGGAAAGATGGCCATGGTTTTGTTTGTCACCTGCTGTGGAATTTGTGAGTGAAAGCAACATGGTGCCGAATGCTTTCGTTTATGAAGTGAATTGTATGTGAACAGAAGCGTTCCTGAACCAAGGTATTACTGCATCAGTAGATTTATTAATAAGATACCAATAATACGTGTCTGAGTGCATGTATGCACATAACATGCATGCATATACACTAAGTGGAGGCTGGCAAAAATTCAAGATCAGTCAGTGCAGTGGTGTGGGTTTGACATTTGTGTGGAAACTCTGTCTATTAAGACTGGGGAAAGTCACTGTTCTCTCATAGAAATCATCTGACAATAAACATTAAATGTGAGAATGGTCATGCAGCAATAAATTTGCATCACAGAGTTCACGTATCTACCAGCACCTTTCTATTTCCCATGGTTTGAGATGACACTGGCCAATGTAACTATCGAATAGGTCATATTTTTGCAGAAGTACTGGTGTTTCTATAACATCAAAAGTCTTTCGATTCTGATTTCCTCTCAGCTCTCTTCTAATATAACTAGCGAATTATCTGACAGGATGAAGGAGCATTCAATTAGCAGTCATTAGGCTGATTTCCAGCTTCATTCTTTAGGTCTGTCTTCCTATTATAAGCAGGATTTCCCAGAGAACAGATTTAATACAGGACATTGAATTTGTAGGATCATGTTATAATATTCCCTCAGAAAGTCAAATGCAGACAAGTGTAGATCTGTCCACATACTACAGACCCTAAGAACCCAGCTGAGGGCCTGGATGACACGGCAATGTTCTGCACAAGTCCAGATAAAGACCTGGGGCCCATAGCAGTGTTCTCCACAAGTCCAGCTGGAGGTCTGGAGCCCATAACGACGACTGATGTGTGTCTGTATTGACGACCTGCACTGGGAAGGCCCAAAGGTCAGTGGTGGAAGCTAGGACCTCTGCACCAACAGGGTGAAGGATCTGTGCCAGCAGGCTGAGGGATCTGCACTGGAGGCAGGAAGAGATGCTCAGGGTAAGGGCCTGAAAAGAGCTGCAACCACCCTCAGCCACAGACGGGGCCTCAGCTCCTCTAACAATAAGAACAGCTGAGTTCCTATCAGAAAAAACAGTGGGGTAAGCTTCCCTAGGAGAACCAACAGCATAACATTTCCCCTTCTGTTCTCCTTTTATGCCGTGGGCAACAATCCCCAGGTGGGCCTGCCACACTCAGAACCACCCTGATGCAGTTTAGCTGGGTGGTATGAAGTGACCATTAGTTAATCCCCCACACTTGCTGAATTCCAGGGTGTCATGTGCTACCTTCACAATCATTGCCAAATCGAAGTACCACACGAAATAGTGTGTCCAGTATCTCTTTTAGCTTTTCTATACCTTATTTTTTTAAACATAAATACCGCTACTATAAATACAAAGTATATATCATCTATTGTAAAGAGAAGTTAATTAAATATAAATATAATGGGCATAAAAACTTTTTTGAAAACTTACTATAGAATTTAAAACTTGACTGAGCATTAATTACCATCCAAGCTAGCATATGTGTAAGCGGTAATCTATGTGGAAATGTGACCCTAAAGAAACAGAATGTAGAGGGGCTGGGGAGATAGTTCCGTGGCACAAGTGCCCATGTGGCAAGTGCAAGGTCATGAGTTTGAACCCCGGTCCCGCAAAAAAAAAAAAAAAAAAGGAGAAGAATGTAGAATGGGAAGAAGGAAACAGAAAAAGAGACAGCCTTCCCCAAGAGTGCGCTGGAAGCTATCACTCCTAGGATCTTCTTTCCTCTCGACACCCCATGTCTAGCTCTCTGTACTCGTCCTGGGTCGCCCCTCCCTTTATCTTCTCCACTTGGGCCTCACTGGCCTTCTTTCAGACCCTCCAAATCCAAAGCATTCCAGACCATAGGACCTTTGCATGTGGATTTCCCTCTACCACTCACTTAAAAAAAGAAAAAAAAAAAAAAAAGAACCCAGGACTGAACTCAGGATCTTGTGATTGCCAGGCAGGTGCTTATGCCACTAAACTATATCACTGCCCCTCACCATTTTCTTTTAATTCTCCTCTTGATTTAGTTTGCATCAACGAATACACATTAGCACAGCATTGCTAGCTTGGGAATATCTCCCTCATCTCCTGATGAAGGTGAGCGCTGTGTAACAAGCTTTCAGATGCTGTGCGTTCTACCCTTAGGGTATTTTGCTACCACTGCATATTTGTAAATTTTGTGCGATACTTTTGTGTGCTTTCTATACC
This sequence comes from Myocastor coypus, assembly GCA_004027025.1. NCBI lineage: Eukaryota > Metazoa > Chordata > Mammalia > Rodentia > Myocastoridae > Myocastor > Myocastor coypus. Next base: position 9,966 of record PVJA010015462.1, on the reverse strand, counting down.
AAATCGCCATTCACTATAGAAGCCTGATAGAGGTGCAGCCTGAAAATCAGTACTGCATGTAGGTGGACACTGCCCTAAGTACAGCCAGACCCCAACCCATGAATCTAGCTTACACCCAAACATGAAAGCTATAGTTGCTTGTAGTTACAAAGTGTGCCTTAGGCCATACACTTTCATTCACTTCTATGGGGTCAATAGACCAAGGAAAATCTTCATCAGCAAACTTCAGTTAAAATAGCAGAATGAGTAGAGAATTGACCATCCTTGTTTCTTTCTGCTGCAGCACCTAATTAGCTCTCACTCAATAAGGAATGAGTGGGTGAGTGCTAGCAGAGTCCTGAAGTTATTCTGACAGGCAAATGTTCTTTTCCCTATTCTCAATGCCCTCCTTCAATACTGAACTCAGATTCTAATAATTAGTATGAACGGGAGATAAACTGAGAGATATTTGCAGTTTTCACGACGGGAAGGAAAGACTTCCAAAAGTAAAAGAAAACTTAATGATTAGGAAATCCTTCACATCCTCCGAAGTACCCTGATCCCGATGGCTGAAATAAATAAATAAAACAAACAAAAGTTCTTTAAAAAATATATATATGAAAAATCTAATGTTTATCTTTCACCACTGATTCTATTAACCCTGTTCAGTAAGTGTTTGCTTACTAACAGGTCAGCTTCCTGTCCAGGATGTATAAGAAGGAAATATCTCAGATATCTTCTTGAGTTTACGAAAACCGTATTTTCTGATGTTTTCATCTCTTGAAACTTGTGCTGAAATTTCAGGTGGCAGTTTAGATGGATAAGACAGACTCGTGTTAAACACCAAGACCGTATTTCACTATAAACAGCCTTGAAACATGGGAACTTGTGAATCCATGAATATTCATTTCTAATTGGTTCTGTAACAAATTCTAGTGCAACAATTAAAATGCCTTTTCTTATATACAACTGTGGAAGTCAGAAGCTTAAAGCCTAAGTAAATGGAAGAGTGTTCCTTTGTCTTTTCTAATCCCTCAGGGCTCCCCACACTTCTTACTTAGCCGATGGCCCTGTCCTCTGTCCTTAAAGCTCCTCAGTCCAAGTTCTGCTTCTGTTGTCATATCTCCGTTTCCTAGCTTTGACACTTCTGTCTCCCATTTATAAAGATCTTTGTGATTCTATAGCTCCTCACATAATTCAGGATAATTCTCTTAATGTAAGATCCTTAACCCAATCACATCTGCAATGTGAGGAGATACTGGCTAAGGTGTGATTGAACCATATGTGATTTAAAAAAGGTCCTTGGGGAGCAACAATTCCTCCTGTGTAAGGCATGGTTAGAGTTTTGAGCAGAATCTGCAGGTCATCAATCAGCAGAATTAAACAAGTGACTCTCAGAGATGATTGCTTTGGACATTGTACCCCTCTCAACTGAGGACCCTGCCTTGACACATATAAATGGTCCAATTCTGGCCCTGACCCTGACCAAAATGTCTATAGAATAGGTTGCAAATGCTTTTCTGCTACATCTTTGTTCTCATGTCCTTGAGTTTCAAGTAAATAACCAGAGGTCTCAGTTGGCTGCCGATTCTCCGAGGTGCTCCCAGGCCCCAGAAGTAGCCCCTCTGAGTTCTTGGTGGTTGAATTAGATCTTGTCTCTGAGTGATCATCCTCCTCTGTGCACTCATGGTCACGCACTGGACACTGCTGAGACTATTTTGCCATTTGGAAGAACACAATGCTATTCCTGGGATTAAGACATGGAAGGCCGTTATTCTGTCTATCATACCTTAGCCCACAACGATCTCTCTTCTAAATGAGGATAGCTTTTACTTCACTTAAGATTTAATACATAATCTGCTCCCATAAGTATATTTCAAACATGCATATCTAAAAATAGTGCAATGAATAATACATAAGTAAGAAGGAGGAGCTTTACCTGGGCCCTGAAGTCTTAAAAAATAGAGCAAAATACAATCATTAACTGTACTGCATCTCATAGCTTACCTTCATTTCAACCGTGTATGTCTTCCACTATATATATATATTGTTTTCTTACAAATAAAACCGTAATTGATTGGCTTAAATGCAGTGAGTATTTCACTGAGACAAGGTATCTGCCATACCCATATTTGCTTATATCAATTTAGTAAAACTAATACTAATTATTCAATTAATTTCATCTTAAAAGAACTACATAGCAAAACATTTCAAATAATTTCTCAAAGACACTGCTAATGAATTGTTGTCTAATAAAAGAAGCACTGTAGTCTAAAATTTCTGTTGTCAGTGGTGAGCTGACATCCAAAATGAGTTTATAGAATGTACATTAAGGATGTCAGTTCTAGTGAGATATAATTAGAGGCTTTCCAAAATATAAATTGGATCTGTACAGAAATAAGAGCTCTTTCAGTGAATATTTGTGTTGTTTTTCTTCGATTTTATTTGGTTTGGTTTCCATTATTAGACAAAAAGGCATGGGCAGTATTTTTTTTTTTTCTGGTAAAATAACACTTATCTCAGATGAGAGTATTTGTATAATCACTATGAAAACAAATAAGTTATAATATTTTCTCTGAGGCTTAAGGAAAATTTACTTGACAAAAATTGGCATTAGTAAAATTAGTGTTATTGTGTAATACCCAGAGATTCTATTTTCAGTTGTTATATTTTTAAGACAAATAAGTGACACTACATAGAACTACTTTAAATACTAGTCCAAGGCCTTATATGAAGTCAGGGTGCTTTTTTAGATATTAAGCAGATCTCACATCAGTGTGTTTATGTCCAAGTGTAAAACAAGCCTGTAAGAAGTATGTATCTCAAGGGATGTACATGAGGAGCCCATGAGATAATGCGTGTGACTTTCAGAACTAGCAAACACTGAGTATTCAATAAATCCTAATTATTTCTTTTTTTTTTTTTTTTTTTTTTTCGTCTTTTTGAAACAGAGTCTCACTGTGCAGTTCAGGCTGGCATTAAGCTCACTTTTGTAGCCCAGGCTGGTCTTGAACTCACACTGATCCTCCTGCCCCAGCCTCCCAAGTATTGGGATTACAGGTGTGCACCACCACACCTGGCTAATTATTATATTAATAAGCAAAAAGAAATAGGAAACACATTTAGAAGAAATTCTGACTCCACTTTTTTTTTTAATTGGCTGATTGCATGTTTGCTGGTTCACATCCTTACCTGTCCCACCATTGTTTCCCAGCACGGTCCTCGGGGAACATCTGCAGGATGAACAAAAAAGGGTGGCCCAGTGGTATTCCCAGACAGGGATGCATTGTAGGCTTTGATCATGTTCGCCTCCCACAGGGTAATGTTGGCCTTGACGTGTTTCTCCTCTTCAATCTAGAGGGCAAAGATACAGATATGAAAAGGAGGCCACAGTGTTGTTGGAGGAATTTCTGTCATCTTGAGTTAGAATTTATCAACACACGGATGACAAGAGCAACTCAGGCTTACCTTGTTGTTAATCTCATCCATCAAGGCAAGAATAAACACATACAAGTTGCCTAAAAGAAGAGCAAAAATGCGTCCCAGTAGCCATTTGAGAGCAATGAGTGGGTGGTAGTCTTCCAACTCAGCAAATAAGTCAAACAGTGTTGGGCAGAACATCCCCAGCAGGGACATAACCATGTTCATCTGTAAGGAAACACAACAGATGAACTAGGGTACTGATGTTTAAAATATATGATTCTTTTCCTGCAGAATTCTGGGAGATACTCAGCAAGATTTCTTTGATTTTACATAAGATGAAAGATTATTGCATGGATATTTTTAGAAGTTGGTCTCTATCAAACAACAAAGATCGTGTTTAACTCACATTCAGTTCACAAAATGTGAACAAGGTTCAGACTTGCTGGTGATGATGATTTGTTTTCAGAGAACACATACTGCTCCACCTGCTACTGACTCTGAGGAGCAATGCATTTCGATGTAAGTGTTTCAAAGGAAATGGAAAATATCTCTTTGAAGATGAGGTTGAAACTGGAAATACTAATTTGGCCATCATCAAGATCTGGTTGGCTGACCCTGAATGTACAAGTTCTCTGAGACTGACTTCAGACTAAATTCTGAATCTTGGAGAATGCATAATTCTAGAGATTTTTTTTTTTAATCTAGAGATTTTTTTTAAAAGGAATAAATTTCATCAAAAGAAACAAAACATCCAGAAAAACAAATAGACAATGTGACATATAATGTTATAGAGGCCCATGTGTGAAAGTTAAAGCTCATCTATAATGCCACAGTCAAGATAATAAATTATATAGGAAGGGAAAGGAAGGAGGGAAAAAGGGAAGAGAGACAGAGACATGAAGACAGAAACAGAAACAGAGAGACAGTAAGAGACAGAGAAGTAGAAATATGAACAGAATAAATTGTTATTCTTAGTGCCTGTTTCAACCCATATGATTACATTACTAAGTTAAGTCAACAATGAAAATCTAGAACATGAACAACTTTTATAATGACAAAAAAAAAAACGATTTCCAGTGACTCCAAGAAGTAATGATTTCTTGTGACTTTCACAAATACCCACCTCAATTGGCCACCAATAATCACTTCCTAATTTCCCTTGCTGACATGTTTTGAATGACTATAACTACCATATCATATTTAGAAAATTGATAATGTTTCCCCATTTTATTAAAAACACTATATCAGTATGATCAATAAGATATAAAACTCAAGGTGGAATAATATAAAATTAACATGGCACAATTGCAACCTAACAGAATTCTAGCAGATCTTATGCAATGGTATATAAAATAAAATTAAATTTATTTGATTTTTTGAGGTGAAGTTTTTCATGAATCCTCATTATAACCTTCACTGATGTTTATAACCCATGGATCCACTAAGATAGGTGCTAAACATATTCTTATAAAGACTGATTCTATTCTTGGTGATCGGCTACTCATCTTTAATATGTTTTATTTATGCAAAATATGCTTCATTTGAACCAGGAGCCAAGCTATATGATCCTATTGCCTCTATGTACTATTATAATTTTAAAAGATAACATGGAGAGCAAACTTAGTAAGTGCTTTCATGTGCTTCTTTGTCTTGATGGAAGAAACTGCTACCTAATGACTTCTGCCTTACAAGTTTCTATGAAACATCTATGAAATTACAGTAGGGTCTTTTAAGTGTATGGTACTTCTATCCCTACCTTTCCCAATTCCGAAATAACTGGAATATTGATGCTTTCAACCTTTTTTTGTAAGTATATTGTTTGCTGTATAAGAAATTCCACTCTTATGAAGATTTTTTTTTTTTTTCTACGAGGCTATATAGAATTTTTGCATGGAAAGGTCACACATTTTTCAACCTAAATCTGCTTGTTATTTGAAAATGCCCAAGTTCAAAATAATGCCACATGTTATGCTGGTCTCTCACAAGTTATGTCCAATTATGTCCTAACCCTCAACCTCTACCTGTAACCTTTCTCTATCCTGTGAGAGCAAACATGGCCAGTAGCTGGCCATCTGCCCCTGATAAGCAGAGCAAATAAGTTGCCTGGAAGGAAGAGATTGAAGATGCTCAATTAGGCCTCTCATGCAAAAGAGAAAGAAGCCAAAATCTAAGGAAGACATCCACATGCTTCTAGTGAGATAAACATAAGAACCAGGGGCTATCTCATAGCTGTTTCAAAGATGTCAGAAGCTGCAACCTTCAGTGACACATCCAAGATCTTCAGAGGAAGGAAGACAAGCTCACATAGAGAATTTTAGACTTCAAACCAATACTACTGCGTTTTCACCCTGACTTTTCTCCTACCTCTTTGATATAAACCTATCATCAGTTTCTTCACATTCATTGTCTCTGCTATTAAAATTTAAAAAATATAACAGAGTCTATGTTTGCTAATGTCTGCCCTGAGTCTAATGTCCCATCACAGCACGAAAGGAAAGATGGTACAGATTTTGAAATAAGACCGCCATGTAGGCAGCAAAGCTGGTTAGTGACAAGGGCTAGGTGGAAGGACAGGTAAAGAGCAGCCTTGTCAAGGGTTCCACCACGGAAACGTCAGCCAAACAGCTGCAAGTGGCAGCTTCTAAGAATGTAAAAGTACACAGAGACGCACTTCATTCTTCTCCCACCACCCCAGGGTGTCTGGATCTTGCTGTGCAAATTCCTGGGATCGCTTCACAGCCCAGAAGATGAGGTATCCACTCGCTCCGAGGGTCAGGAACACAAAGAAGTTGGCAAGAAATCTCAGGAATCTGATCAAGTGGACGTTTTCTTCTACCTGGGCTGCTCTTTCTTCAATAATTGCTTCCTGTATCCAAACAAAGCAACACACAAGTAAGATCTTAGCAATAAAATCTATCAAGAACTCGGAAGTATACCAAACAAAAATGCAAATTAAATCTAAAGTTCTACAAATCAGGTGAATACTGCCACAATGACAAGTGAGAGAAAGGCTAAATTCTTGCAAAAACCCTTCAAAACATGAAAGCTATTCATTCTGAAAGACACTATTTCCAATGTAATATTAAAAGCTACAAGATGATGCTGTAGAAATTTTAAATATTGGGCTTATTTCTATAAATAGTGAGCATTTTTCTATTATTTGAACTATCAGATTCTTATTGCTACTATTGTTCGGTTTCAATCCAGTAATACTACTCTTAGCAAATTGAGAGAAAAAAGTCCTCCAGGGATAATAATGCTGCTGTGGGTCATGGGATATTTGTCAGTCATAATCAGAACTGTGCCCATGTCTCCATAGGCAGAATATTAAGTACTTCTTTCTTCTCACTGTTAAAATACTGCACTTACTAGACCACATGGAATGCTACTGAAGTTACTCTTAGGAATATACAAACAGAATTTTGAAGTTTGCCTCTACCTTAAAGTTCATTGTGATGGAATTAAATTTATTGTCAGCTGTTTCAGGGTTGCCAATCAGGTAGTCCCAACTGCAGAACATCTTCCAGCTGAAGTTGAAAGTGTTGTCATCACCACCGCCATCATCGCCAATATTTTTAGTCATCCTGGGGAAATGAAAAGTTGAACACAGCAGCCAGAATACAGAAGAAAAAGAGAGAGAGCACGACTTGACGATCATACCTAACTTGGAGATGCAATAACTAAAAAAATATGTACCTATAACAAGTTTCATCTAAAAACTAAACATATGTTTTACTTTTTAACTTTGCCTGATTTTTAAAAATTTTGCGTTTTCCAGACCTTTTAGATGACCCATTAATAATTCTAACAATTGAACAGGAATACAAAACATATTTTTGCATCTTTCTAAAATGACATGTTAGTGTCATATAATTATATCTTAATCTTTCCAACGATGAGAACTACTTTAAGAATCTCATGAGAACTACTAACCCCCCCAGAAAAAATGTCTATGCGGCCGATTTACTCTGCTCCATACAACTTTAGCTACTTCCACTGCACTATCCAACCTTGGTTGGTCCTAAGACCCCCTTGCAGCATTGGGTAGACTGATCAAGGTCGAAGAACTCTTCTGCAAATTCTAATTCCAATTAAATTGGTTATATTAAAATTCTCTTGACTACAATCCCTGAATAAATGTGATGATTTTAATCAAACTTTAATGCCAGTAGTTACATATATTCTAATCAGTGATTGAAAACATAGGTGTAGAGCATATAAGATGCAATTCTACAGGTTTATGTGAATGGTTATACATCTGTCATATATATATATATATATATATATATATATATATCACTTCCTTTTCCTCCATCACGATAAATATCAAAATAAAAGTTTCTTATGACATATACTGTAGAGCAGTCCAATAACATTAGATTTGTTAAATATAGTGACACAAGGACCAAAGAAAGAAAAGAGTATAGTGACGTAAAGCTCGCACTGGTTGTCTGATGGGTACCTTTGAGGTTATCTAAATTTCCCCACTGATAGCCCTACTCCTTATGGAGGCTTATATATTTTAATTAGGCTCATATGTAATTAAAAATAATCCCAATTAATTATTCCTTTTACCTCTCTATCACTTTACCCTCTGAAAATACTAATTACATGTAAATTAGCAAAAGGTCAAAGTACTCACTAATACCCTCTTTCTTATAGATGCAGGAGCTGAGGCTCAAAGTCATGAAGTCATCTGCTGGACATCACCCAGCGGTGATTCACCTAGACGAGCCAAGGGGTCAGTTCTTCGGATAGCTCGAGGGTCCACACCATGAAGAATTCTAAGCCCTACCAGGCGCCTTTTTTTTGTTTTGTTTTGTTTTGTTTTTTGGTTTTTTTAGGTGCCAGGGAATTAAATCAGCCTGTCACTATGATTAAAATTTGGGAGGAAGCCTTTTCTTTGATCATTATGGCATCATGTATGTTTTATAGCACCACTGAGCAAAGGGCAAGGCCTAAAGTAAAGGTAGCCTCTTGGCAGGTAAATGTTGAATGAAGCTTTATCGCTGATAAAATTTTGTAGGTGAAGATGACCTCCCAGGTAGGAAGGAAATCTTAACTGGATGCGCAAACTGAGCACAGCTAGTGTGCAGAAATAGTAAACGGTAGGAGCAGGCAGAGAAACCGGAACAAAATACAGCAGGAGGGCAAATTCAAACTGTACTCACAGCACATTTTTAAGGTGTGGTTCTGACATCTATAAAGTAGTGCACATAAAGCTATCTCTTTTCTATAGAGAAAAAATGTACATACTTATAAAAATCCTCCTTTTCCAAACAACCTGTGGTTTTGAATTATTTTATCTCAAGAAGCAACATCCACATATCATGTGTTTTTCCAGGGGAGCTGGGGAATATGTTTGTGCTGCTTCCTAAGGTTTTTATGCTAATTTCTTTGCCTCGAGTCACAAGTCTGCAGCTCCACTATATACTGGAATCGTTTGGCTCTTTTATGGGTGGATGTGGAGGTTTTTAACAACTCAAACAAATGCCTCCATAAATCTTAAGCCATTTGAGTGATTAGAAATATAGCCATTAAGGCAAACTGGGAAAAGGAAACAAATTAAGAGGGACTTAGGAAAAACTTCTCTAGAATGAGAGAGAAAGAGAAAAGAAAGAAGGAAAGAGAAAGAAGAGAAAATTATTTCAAGGACAAACAGCATGTATTGCATTCTTAGAAAAGAAGAAACTGAGGCAAATTCTTAACTATAAAATAAAAATTCAAAAATCAGATTTATAGATATTGGACTCAACCACTGGCTTTTCCTTTGTTTATAGTCTGTTTCCCCAAATAAGCCCATGACTTCATTCATCGCTAAATCCACGGGCATTAGATAGCTCCCTAGACTGCCGATAGAACTACTCTATAAATAGATATTAAATAAATGAATAAAACCACTGAAAAGAGCTTTGCCTAATAAATACATGCATCCTTAGGTACCTTTACATGGCACAATACATAAAACATGTACTTGTTATATTATTGCTGCTCAGTACTGTCACTGCAGTAAGTTTTCACTATGTCATCTCATTTGACAGGTTAATGTCCCACATTCTCAACTATTACCATCCCTAGTTCGTGTTTGGAGAGGGATAATTTTTTGTGTGTTGAATTTTATAATGATAGGTGCAGTTCTAAGGTAGAAATATAGGATGGAAAGTAGTCACTTTCAAACTTAATTACTTTTTTGCTTCAAAAAATTTAGAAAGAAGGCCAACTGTGTTTTGAGAAAAAAGAGAAAACTGCCCTTTTGGGGCATTTCTTGGGATGCTGTGCCCTGCACACCAGCTCTATTTACCTTTCCATAATCTAGGATAAGGCATCAAATTCCTAATGAGAGACAATAAATATTGTCATCGCCAGTAAAAATAGCCCATAGAAAGAAAATATTAAGCATGTGTCCTCCGACAGCTCTAGTTGCTTTTCTCTGATTAGATAAGGCGGATTCTCTCCCAGGGAAAACTTTAAATGCTGATGAAGTGAAAGGAATGGAAGAGAAATAATTTTAATGCTGAGGTGCCATGCGAGGTTTTGAAAAAGTTTGGGCAGGGTAGCAGGTAG
>PVJA010015461.1:0-45330 GCA_004027025.1 Myocastor coypus | reverse complement strand
ATTCCTCCTGAACTATGACTGGATCATGGATGAAATTAAAGAGGAAATTAAACAGTATTTACAATCTAATGAAAATGCAGATACAATTTAACAGAACCTGTGGGATGCAATGGAAGCTCTTAAGAGGGAAATTTATGGCAAGAAGTCATCACATAAGGGAAAGAGCATGAGTCCAAATAGACAAGCTTATGCTGCACCTCAAACTCCTAGAAATAATGATCAAGTCTCAAACCCAAATGAAGTCAGGAAATTATAAAGATCAAAGCAAAAATTAATGCGATGGAAACCAAGAAGACAGTACAAAGAATTAACGAGCTGGTTCTTTAAAAGAATAAATAAAATTAATAAACTCCTAGCCAACCTCACCAAAAAAGGAAAGAAAAATTCAAATTCATGCAATGAAGAATGAAAAGGGTGAAATTACTACAGACTCTATGTTCAGAATATTATCAATATATATTTCCAAAACTTTACTCACAAAGAATGGAAAGCACAGAAGAAATGGACAGATTTCTAGAAACATATGATGAACTACCAAAGCTAAATCAAGAAGTTATAAAAATTCTCCATAGCCCAGTATTCGTCAGTGAAATTGAAAATGTAATGAAAAAAAAAAAAAAAACTGCCCACAAAGAAAAGCCCAGTTCCTGAGAATTCATAGCTGAATTCTACAAGAAATTCAGGCTGAAACTAATGCCAAATCTTCTCAAACTCTTCAAGGAACTTGAAAGGAAAGCAGCTCTCCCAAACCTAGAAAGTGGGTGACAATAAAACAAGGCTGAGATTTCATCTTACCCCAGAAAGAATGGCTATTATCAAGAAATCAACTAATAACCAATGCTGAAGAGGTTGTCAAGAGAAAGGAACTCTTCTTCACCACTATTGGTGGAAGCACGGGCTGGTAAAACCATTATGGAAATCTACCAAAAAGCTAGGGTTAGAGGTCTTATTCAAACCAGCTATTCCTACGTATTTTTCTAAAGCAACTGAAACCATCATATCATAGTGATATATGTGCACTCACATTTATTGAAGCACCACTTGTCATAGATAAATCTTGGAAACAACCCAAAATAAAAACTATATAGTATTTCTACCCAATGGAGTATTGTTCAGGTATTTAAAAAAAGATAAATTTGAGGTTGTTGTAGATAGATATAGAGACGATACTGTACGTGAAATAAATCAGATTCACATGTTCAAACATTGTATTATCTCATTAGTGTGAGGACCTGAAAAAGTAATGTAAATCTAAAAGATACAACAGATACTGTAAAAGGGAAAGAAACTATTCTTTGGGAAGGAAAACACTAGAATGAGAAGAAGAACAAATGAAAGAAGGGGAAACATATATTTAGGTACATATGCAGAATAGTTTGGATAACTGTATTATTGATTCTGCTGGTCTTTTGAAAGTAGCAGTCACAATGTTTAAATTTTTTTATTCTGATTTTTTTCGCTTTGAATTTGTTACAACTTCTTTGTTATTATTTTCTTCTTTTTTTTTTTTAAACAAATCTTACATGTTTATATATGGTAATCTAAACAACTAATTTGAAGATACCATCATTTAATACAGCAACCATTGTTGAATTCTTATTACTTTGTTTAGTGAAATATTGTATCATTTCTTTTTTGTTATACATTTTGCACAAGGTTTCACTACAAAGCTCAAATTCTTAGAGCCCCTTCTGTTTCAACCTCCTAGCACGGGGATTACAGGTGTCCCCTACCACACCCAGTATCAGTGCCTGGCTCAGTGCCCCCAGGAGTGGGGTCAGCATGGCGTAGGGTGGCAGGGATCCAACCCTGGTCCTTCACCAAGCAGGTGCTTAGTCTGTTGACTATCTTGCCAGCCCTCTGGTATCATTTCTAATGCTCTTTTTTTCTATCACTATTTTGCATTATATGAAAATTAAAAACAACAGTAATAAATTAATACGAAAAGGGTAAACAACTCAGAAGAGTAAAAAGTTCAAACTACTTAATGCGAAAATTCACAGTGAAGTAAGTATAAAGTGCCAATTAGTACAATTGTCTATATCAGTGCTAATCAGGGAAATGTCCATTTGAAAAATAATGACAGCATTTTATACTCCATCAACTTGTCAAAATTTAAAAGGCATTGCTGTAACATGGAAATTACCCAAGTATCTATTAAAACAAGATGGATCAAAACAATGGACTAAAGTCAAAGGAATATTCTAAAGAAATGAAAGTAATGTGAAAGTCAGTTTTCACAGGAGTACTAAAATTTCAGCGTATACAAAAACCATTGAAGATTTCACTGAACATTGCTGTGAGATACACATAAAAGATGTGATTGAAACGTATGATGAATGCCGAATTTTAAAAAATCATTACACTGCCGTTTATTCCTCTTGAACCATTCCTCCCTGCATAACACGCATGTCTCTTTATACCCCTTTCTGAAGCCGCTCCCGAGTGTCTTTGGTAGTGCTGTCCTGGCCACCGCATGTCCTGAGTTGACTGAGGACATTGCTTTCCATGGGCGCTTTGGTCTGGGGAGGCCAGAAGCGGCGCCGCGCCATGCGTGGTGAGGAGGTGGGTGAGGAGCGGGCCGCGATTTCAGGAGCACCTGTCTGCGGCATTCAGCGTCCTCTGCACCAAAGCTCTTAATGTCACCAGAGAGGGCTAGCAGGATTGCTCCACAGAGGGGCCAGGAGGAGGGACAGTGCTTTAGAAGCAAGGGGAGAGTAATGCTTTGTTGAGGAGTAATGGCGGTGTGTTTCACTGGAATGTTTCTTAGAGACATATTTTTATTGTATTCTTCTGTATATAATGAACCCTAAGTATCTGCACACAAACAATTAACGTAAATTTATAACTCAGGAGAAAAAGAAGGGAAATGGAATTGGGAGGTGTAATTAGAAGCCTAACTATTATCATCCTAGTCTACTTTTTTTCATTGCAGATCATAAATGCATCTGTTGTTATTTTCTTTACACGGTCCTGATACTTCTGAAATATTTCAGGAAGCAATAAAAGAGAAGGGACCACAAATATTTTGGACTCAGAGCAAAGCTCATTCAACTCCCATCTGAGCAGTTAACTCACTCCTAACTACCTTGACCACATCACAGAACTCTCCTGAACTTGTTTCCTCATCTACAAAGTGAAAAGAAGCATATTACACCCCATATCTGATGGGACACTTCAACTTTTAGCAAAGTAATTAGCATACAGCATGAAGTTAGCACACTGCATATACATTAAGTGATTTCAAGAAAGGAAATACTAATTAATCCATGTGCACATATGGGTTCTGCGTGAGCCCTTACAAGGCTCAAACATTTTAATTTCTTGGGGAACAGCTCTTATGTTTTTATGATCTCATTATCCTTTTTTACATATAAACCCTTTTTTGCTGTTCTACTTTTGAACAAAAAAAACAATTTCTAGACAATCAACAGAACAGCTGCTAGGGGGAAAATAGACACAAAATAGCTAAATGATTGAAGATTGATGCTTAAAAAATAGTTTTACAGTGAACAGCTGTGTATCGCAGTAATAGGATATCTCATAAACACATAACAAAGAGCAAAAATTATTATCCACTATTGAAAATTCCTAGCTAGAAACTGAAATATAATGGCAAAATTTCAGTGTTGAACATCTTCCACGAGGTTTATATTTACATAAGATAAAGAGAAAATAGTAAATCTATTAATAAAAGCTACATTTTGTAGCATTTAAGGCATAGGTGAACACTAAAAACTAATGCTTCATGTTAAGTTTGAAAAACTTGTTTTGAATAGTGAGTGATAGGCCAAGGCAAATGGTAGAATTCTTTAACAGCTGACCATTCACTCTTGTCTTTTAAATCATGGGCTATGGACCAGACATCACACTCTGTGTCCCCCTCATACACACGCTCATACACTTGTACACACACACACACACACACACACACACACACACACACACACACACGCACTTGGTTTTTGGCCTAATCCTCTGTCTCCTTTGTGTAGTGACCGACCTTGTAGAATCAAGGAACCCAGGAATACCTTCTGTGTGATCCCATTTGATGAATGTGAGACACTTTGAACAATTTTTCCTGTTTGAGCTTTTGCGTCTTTATTATAAGAATAATGTTAAAGTAAGCTAGCATAGAATACAGATCTTTGAAGTGAAAAAGTTGAGGTGTTATTTCAAACACAAGATACCAATCCCAAGAAACACAGTGAACTGAATAGTAAAGGGACTCGTTTCTAAATAGCTCTCCTGGGAAACAAAATAACCCTTAGTCTACGGGGTTTCCTGGTCCTGTATCTCCTACATCCAGCAAAACCCGATGTACAGCATAAGAAAATCTCTCTGTCGACTTCCTAGTCTGTGTAGATTGCACAAGCCTTTGCTTAGTCATTTAAAAAGCCTGAATCATTTACTTGTTTTATCTTTTATGAGTCAGGCACTATACCAAGTATTTTGGGCAATCAGTAAAAAATCCTTGCCCTTTCAGATCTTCACTTTCCATCTAGGATCAAAAGGAGGGTGAGGAAGAACAGCATAGAATATAACGATTATAACCAGGATGCACTGTGTGTCCGACCAGAACTGCTACAGACAGAGGGGAAGGGCAGAGGAAGGGACTGGAAGCGGTATCCTCTGTGGTACAAGGAAGGGGCTGGCTGCACTTTCCACCAGGAGGTCTCAATTACAAAGTGGATTTGCGCGCAGACTTGCAGTGCGAGGACTTCCAGGGCATCTGGAGAGGAGCCCTCTACGGAAAGGAATACAGCACCTAGTGCCAAGCCCCTGGAGAGAGCTTCGCCGGTGTGGAAAGCACCAGTGGGCTGCTTGTGTCTGGAAAGTTGTGTCAGGCAAAGAGCAGATAAGAAGCTCAGAAAAGAATACCTTTCCTGAAACCATTTTATTTAACATTTCTGTTTTTAGGCTCCCAAGGAGCCTAAAACGTTGCTCATTCTACATAACTGAAAAGCAACACTTCCATTATGTTGTTTCAGTGCCTGGACATGTGTTTTCCTTTGACCCTTTGGGTGATTTCTTAGAGCGGCATGGACTGTCACCCTGTTCTCCTTCGCCTCCTTCCATCTTTTATTACTGTCCCAAGCTTTGAACTGCCTGAGCCTCTTTTCCACAACACTAAACCTTTATTTAAAGTTCCTGCCAGTCGTTTATAGTTTGCTGTTGACCTTTTGTCCCTAGTCTCCACCATGGTCCCTCCAAAGTGTGGTTCCACAAGAAAGACGTCTTTCCTTTCACAACTTTTCTCCAGATACCCCCTCCTCCAAACCTCACTGTTAAACTTTAATGCCAGGAAAAAAAAAAAAAAAAAAAAAAAACAATTTAATGGATTCCTACTCTTATTTCACCACCAGGAGCAGAAAACCATAAACCAACCTTAGAGATCATTTCACTGAAAAGCCCCACCAGCTGCTCAACATGTGAAGGAGCAGGTAAGGACACCCAGAGATGTCTGCAACTTTTCTTTCCTGATGGGAAATTAGGACGTATTGTGATCCTAAATTCCATCCATTCCTACTCCCACCTCTTATTCCAGGCAGGATGCAAGCTCTTACACAATTCCCAAAGAACAATGAAGCATTAGATTCTTCTTCACCAGTCTTTTTCCTCAGTTTAGACTCTATTCCACTGATATAAATTCATATGTAGCAGATAAAGCTACTTAATGCTCTGCTGCATGTGGTTCAGAAATAGTTTACGTATTTTCTGAAACATTTTACATAACATACCAACTTGTTATACTTACAGTATAAGATTTTTTCAGGATATTTGATCTTTGGGAAGGATATTTTAAACAATTGCAATTATTTTGCAATACCTTCTGAGGTACATTATTTTGCTACTTTCTAGCAAATCTGAGTTACAATTTTTCATTCAATTTAGTCCAAAGTCTGGCATCATATAGAGCCAATGTGAGGGTGTTTTCTTCAGGCTTAGGCTTTAAAGCAGCTGGATGTCAAAATGCTGTCAAAGAAATTTTTGAGAAAAATAAAGAGAAAACAGCATGTTTCCAATCTGGAAGGTTTCTGTGAGTGCAATCCTCTGTGATCTCAGAGCCCGTGACTGTGGAATTTATCAGAGGAGGGCTTCGGAGAGTCCTCGGGCTCTTCCTAAGCAGGGACTTTAAATTGATATGCTTCAAAGAGAGAACCCTGAAACTTTATAGTTGTGTATTCTTACTTAGCTTCCACCAACAGTTTGTTCCACTCTTCTCTATGTACCCCATACACACACACACACACACACACACACACACACACACACACACACACACCTCCTTTACCAAATATGCTATATTCTGTAAGCAATGAGAAGCATCCTGACCATTGCCCAAACCTTTATGCAGTGGCCGTATTCTGTCTGATTCTTTCCCTCCACGGAGATGAAGCTGCTCTTTTTCACTGTGGAAAATTCCCAGCTGACATTGTGCAGTAGTCACCCCACAGGTCCCTTGAGAAGAGTGAAATGGATTGGACAAATACAAACACTCAAAAAGTTTTCTTTGGTCAAGTTTCAAAATCAATGTGATTCTTCTTTTCCGGAAAGATCATATTAACCTGTCTGACAATGATGCAGGATAGAATAAAATTTAAAATGGGGCAACTTGAGGGCCATAAGGAAACACAATCATATATGCATAATGTGTTTGCTGTTACAAATCTAAAAAACTTCCATACATCAATAATACCTTGAATACATACCTTTTTCAGGGAAAGTAAGACATATATTTTCATGGTTGTCTCTAAGAAAGGGAAGTGAGGGATTAACTTTAAAGAGAATGCTCCACCGCCCTGATCTAGTCCTGAAGAGAGAAATGGGCGTGGCCATAAATTGCCGGTGGGATGGCACAACCAGGCAAAAGTTTCAACACTTGTCAAGAACTCTACAGTGTTATGCCTGTTCTCGCAGTAATTCTGTTTTTAGGAATTTATTCTAAGAAAGTCATCTAAAGTGTGGAGGAGCTACTGTAGATGAAACATGTTAAGTTTTGTTTTTATAGAAGTGAAACAATAAATCAATGCAAATATATACACCTGAAATTTGAGCACTGTGGGGTTTTAGGCAGGAGGATCACAAATCTGAGTCCAACTGAGGCATCTCAGTAATTTAGTAAGTTCCTACCTTAAAAAAAGAAAAAATTGAAAGGGCTGAGGCAGCAAAGGGTGCAGCTCCACACAAAGGTTCTCGATTCAATCACCAATACAAAACAGTAAAAATGTAGGAAAATTTAAAAGGCTAAAATTAATCAAATAATAAAGCTTTAAATTACGTTTAATGATGGAAAAACAAAACAAAGTATTTGTATTTAGCTTGAGAAGGACTGAGGCAGATAGTGCAGTTGGGGCGACAGGCTACTGTTTCCAATCACCAGAACCTGGGTGCAGCCCCAAAAGCCAACCTTACCCCTCATCCCAAGGTCTACTACCCAGAGGCAAAAATTTTAAAAAGCAAAGACTCCTGGGCCTGCCCTGGAAAATCCAAGATCCCCAACCAGGACCTCAAGCCTAATCTTTCTTCCCATGGAGCCAATAGACGGTTCATGCATGTGAACTTCATCTTACACATCCAATTATGACCGAGTGAATTATGGGAAAGCACATGTGCAATGGACACAGCTGACTAGACTCGGCGCCAGTCAATCACATGGTCAGTCATGTTCTGGAAGATCCAGTGAGAGACCAACTGGCTGCACTGGAACATTTTGAATCACTCCGTCCTCCGCCCACAGGGCTCGTGCACTTCCTTTTGCTCAGTCACGAGCACCGCTGCCTCCATTAACTTTGCTGCTGCTGTTGCCTTACCTGCGACACCCACTTTTATCACACATAAGAACATAGGACTGTGTCCTGGACACCATCACCTGGGATACCATGACCTCAGCTTTAA
This sequence comes from Myocastor coypus, assembly GCA_004027025.1. Taxonomy (NCBI): domain Eukaryota; kingdom Metazoa; phylum Chordata; class Mammalia; order Rodentia; family Myocastoridae; genus Myocastor; species Myocastor coypus. Next base: position 37,431 of record PVJA010015461.1, on the reverse strand, counting down.
GAAGATTTGAAGAAAATATGCAGAGATAGTAACAGTCATGATCCTACAGTATTTGAATTTAGAGTGATGCTTATTTGCTTATTTAAACTTTTGTCATTTTCTTCTGTAGAATAAACACAAAAGGCTTCATTTAAAAAAAAAAAAAAAAAAAAAAAAAAAAAAAAAAAAAAAAAAAAAAAAAAAAAAAAAAAAAAAAAAAAAAAAAAAAAAAAAAAAAAAAAAAAAAAAAAGAGGTCCAAGAAGATAGCTCAGTAGAATGAGTACTTGCCTGGCAATCCCCAGTGCTTAAAAAAAAAAAAAAGAAAAAAAAAGTGGAGGGCCAACTAGATAGCTCAGTGCACTAAAACATCTACTCAGGCAGGCTCAGCAATTGGGGTTTGGCCCCCACCCCCTGGGCGCACTGAGCCAGCGACTAAGATCCAGCTTGGTGGTGCATGCCTGTAATCCCAGCACTTAGGAGGCTGACACAGGAGGATCACTACAAGTCCGATCTGTGTAGTGAGACCCCATAAACTCTATACTACATACACTTAAAAAAAAAAAAAAAAACTCTGAAAAAATATGGAGGTGAAAAGGAAAGGTAGAAAAAGAGAGATGCAAAGAGTCCTTCTCTTTGCCATAGACCCAGACCAGAAGAGCCAGACTCAAAAACATTCAAAACAATCAGCAGACTTTCCAATGCCTGCCCGTAACCTTAGGCTAGGCAGCGCTGGTTCCTGGGCCTGTGTGACCCCCTTAAGACATAGCCCACAGCAGCAAGGAAAGAGCAGCAACTTTTATGAAAAGAGAACATATACTCAGCCTAAAAGCAGCAGGTAGGGCCTACGGGTTTACTTGTCCCACACTTGAAGGCCACTCTCAGTGGCACAGGCCTCTGCAAAGCACAACTGACAGGGTGCTGAGTCACGCTATGACCCGAAAGCTGACATTGTGTCTCGCGGTAAAGGACAGGGAAGGGGCGGGCAGAGGCGGGGGGTGCTGACAGATGCACTCAGAGATATAAAGCAAGTAGAGTTCTGGCTGCTCAGAGCAAGCTGCTGCCCTGGGTGGTCATGAGGGCTCTCTGTATAGAGGATTTTAAGGGCCTTCTAAAGGAGCTCAGGCTGCTGTGTAAGCAATACAGGCTCCACCTTCTAGGAGACTACATACTGTTTAGGGTCCATCTATGCACATGCCCGTAAGCCAGGGCCTCTAGTCATGTTCTGGAAAGGTCCTGGATAGCTGCAGGATACCTGCCCAATGCTTCTATCGGTGCCCTGGAGGCCCGTGACTCAGCATTCTCCATCTGGGCTCCATCTTGCAGCCACTGTCCTCACAGCCTAATAGCACCCTAGCTCCTCCAGGCCGCCCCAGTTCCTGTGACAGTGTCTGCTGCATCTGTTGTACATTTCCTTTCCCATAATTCACTCTGTTATAACTGTGTGTAGAAGACTCAGTCCGTACACATGCATTTCCCATGAGCTCCCCAGGGGGGAGAAATGTTACTTTATAAGATGCGAGAAAGTCTAGAATAATTGCATCTAAGTTTGGAATCTTTAGAATTTTGTGAAGCAACCTTGGGCTCTGTTTCCCTTATCTCAACAACAACCATGAGATAAACCCTGGGGCAAGCTCCATCTAGGAATGGATTCTGGAGCCTCGCCCAGGTGCAAGTGGGTAGAGGGAAGTGGGTCTCTAGCGAGCAGAAGGAAGCCCCCCGTTGTGCTGTCTATGTCATGCTGCTGTGGTAGACGCTGCTGGCATCCCTTTACGTGCTGTCACATGCTTTCCATCTGTGGCCTTCACCTGACATTTGTTCTTGGCTACTTCAGGAGTGTGAAAGCCAAGCATCCTTGCCTCCAGGGAGGAAACCTTCCTGACGCCATCAGCGCACTCATCCTACATCCTGTGGATCCAGCCAAGGGTACACGTCATGAGACCATGTTGAGCTTCCTACACACAAGTTGTTCGTGAAGAGTGCTTCCTTGAGAGTCACATGTACCTCAGGCCCTATTTTACAGTCTGCTTCTAGTGCAACTGGCCTGACGCACCTACAACAAAACACATGGTCGCCCATGCTCAGAGCGGTACACCTCAGAACAGCCAAATCTTCAAAGGCGCCTATAGGTCCATCAACAGATGAATGGATAAAGAAAACGTTGTGCTTCCACAGCATGGAGTGCTATTCTGTTATAAAGACAGATCAATTTAACTCATTTGTAGGAAAAGGGATGCACCGTGAGACTGTAATGTGAAGGGAAACTAATTATATCACTACTAATTATGCATCACTACGATGCTAAGTGAAATAAATCAGACACACAAGCTTAAATACTGCACGGTTTCTCTTCTGTGGGGAGATCCCAAGTATAAATAAAGGACTGATAATGAGATATAGGTGGATAGATCTTTCACAAGCAGAAAAAAAGACCAGAAGATAAAGGAAAGGGGGAGGGAAGAGAGAGGAGGATCCATAAAGTACCCGACACAATGCGTCACCTAAGTGTGCCAAATCCCTATGAGGAACAGAATCATCACATGCTGCAAACATGTGCTAATAAAAATTAGAATTAAAACATAGAACACACTCTCTGCTTTTAAGGAAACAAAATGGCTCAAGTAATTACAAAGTGAATTTGTGATTTGTGCCACCCACAATTTGGCCAGAAATATCCAGTGTATCTGTGGTGATGGAAGCGGCTTCATTGGAGAGTTACGAAGTAAGCAGAGATTTGGAGGGTTACTCCAAGAGGACAAATAGGGGGATGTCTGAATAGCTGAAGCTTTTCAAAGGTGGTGTGTTCATCTTTTCAATACATTTGAAAGCTAAGACTGTCTTTCTGTGCTACCTCCTGCCCTAGACCTCTTCTTCTCCGTTGGCTCCATTTCAGTTCCATTTGTAAGACTCTTTACCTCTCTTCTCCTCTTGAATTTTGGTGCACCTCACATGGGCCCTCTTGCCTTTTATTCTTACCCTATAACTCCAAGAAAATTACACCTATGTGCATGGCTTCAGTTACTGTTATTAGGTAGTCTCCTAGACATAGCTCGCCAAATAAATGTTACAGGGCTTGAGGACACTCGTGTCTTGATTTCTAAGTTCTTTTCCTCTTGAACAAAGAATTGAGTTAAACAAGTAAAATGACAGCAAAGTTGATTCAGAAAATTTAAAGTAACAATGGTTAGTTTGGCGCATGTTGCTGTCTTCAAAGTAATTACCCACATCATAAGACATAGGTGTGAAAAGTTGATCAAACCATCTAAGTATAAACATTTGTTTTCCATGGACTAAGGGTAAGTAGTAATATAACTATCTTAACTATCTTGTGTAAAATATAAATTAATTAATTAAAAGGGAAGGCTAAGGAAGAAACTAGATCTGAGAATCAAACTTGGGCAGGGCAAAAGAGAGGAAAAAATGAAAATAAAATGTCAAAATAAAAGTGCACCTGGGGACCCCAGGCAGGATGCCATGAGAAACACCACAGCAGTCTGCTCTGCATGGAATCTGTGTTTTCTATTCTGTCCATGCCTTATGAGCACCCCGGAGAACCCCCACATACAGGCCCTGAAGCAATGGGACTCAGAAGACCCTAGCATCGCCCACACAGTCTTCCCAGCCAGTCTAATCCATGCTGCCTCTTTTTTTTTCTATCTATAAACTTATCTATAAATTCATGCTAATGTGCTTAACTGCATTCCTATGTGAAAATTCCCGTGTTGAAACCTAACCCTGAATGTCACAGCATTAAAAGATGATGAGGCACCAGCCCCCAATCCTGGGTGCATGAGGAGGTCACCCAGTCAGGGTGTGGTGGTGCATGCCTGTAATCCCAGCTCTGGGGAGGCCGAGGCAGGAGGATCACTACGAGCCTGAGCTGTGTAGTGGGACCCAATACAAATAAATTTAAAAAATGAGCTTTTGGGGCCCCCGGCTTCACTATATAGGAGACCAGAGAGAACTTGCTTGTCTTCCCTCACAGAGAGCTGAGACCAAACTCAGCATCTGAAGAGCAGGAGGCAGCCTTCACCAAGGCACTAGATTGCTGACAGCTTGATCCTGGACTTCCCGGCCTCGAGAACCGTGAGCAATAAATGCCTGTTTCTTTACCTCAGCCAGCCTGTTATTTGGTTCAAAATGGACTGGAGTTTAGCTCCAGAGTCCAATGTTCAGTAGAAACTGAAGTCAGTCATACTTCCTGTATTTACTGTTAAAATTGAGCCCAGCACCCCCACACTCATGTTCTGCCTTCTAAAGTTATTATCCCCAGCTAAGTATATAAGACAAAAACTCAAAGCTTCCTCAGATTTCTGTTTCTCTGTTTCTCTGCCCCTCTCTCTCTGTCTCTCTCTCTCCCTCCCTCCCCCACCCTACACTACAGAATGAGCTCAGAGCCTTGACCCTGAGCTAACCCCCAGTCCTTTTTAGTTTTCATTTCGAGATGAACAGACTTCCTTGGCATCCGAGAGTGCTGAGATTACAGGCATGCACCTTCATGCCTGGCTTCTGCTTCTTACTTCTCTGTTCAGCCCCAACACCTCGCATGAAGTCAACAGTTCCACCATCGTGAGACGTCGCAGCACCGCCCCACCCCCAGCTTCCACGCATCTTTCCCCAGTTCAGGCGTTCATCATTTCTCACCTGCCCACCCAATACACTCCTCTCAGCCTCGTCACCTGGGTAGCATCCTCCTTCGGCCCGTTGTCTGTAGCGCTGCCAGAATGATGCTTCTAATGCACAGAGATGACGGCAGCAGTCACAGTTAGGATTCTCAAAGGTTCTCACCTACTTAAGGTCAAGAAACTGTACTCCCATTCGCATGGCACCCAGCACTGGTCCTACGCTGATTTTTAGCTATCTTCTTCAGGGTCCTTCTCCTGCCACCTCCTTGGTCATCACGCTTTCCTGGAATGCTGAACAGCCCATCGCATCCCGAGTGGCGGAAGTGCTTTGAACCTTTGCATGTACTATGCCCTCTGCGAGAAGTCCCTTTCTGCCTTGATTGCCCTCAGCAAAACCTTCCAAACCCCTGTCCCTGTCTCCTATATAAAGCCTTCTCCTGCTCCTGTGGGGAGGGAGTCCACTTCCTATTTCCCTATTACTTTAAACATACATTTGTTTTAGTAACGATCAAACAGCATTTTCTCTGGAAACTTGAGTGCTTTGGCCATAAGGCAAGGAATTCTCTTCTTCCTGAACTCAGAGCCTAAGTATAATAAGGAGGCCCCATTATGCTGTCGGGTGACCTGCTGGACTACTGAACTCTACCTTAAACTCATTAGCCAGGCAACCTACAGTGCTCACTGGCGTCACAGTTACATTCCCCACCTCCACTGCCCACATGTCCGTCACCAAAATGACAATAACACAATCCATTGTGCAGTCCAACTAAATGAGACTATGTGAAGCAAACAGGAGTTGTGTCTATTTGTGCATTCAAACTGAGCTATTGGGACAGACACCAATCGATACGATTATATCTCAGGATAGCACCAAAGTAGGTAATGATGTGAAAGTAATTAGCAAGGCAAGAGAAAAATACATCAGCCCAAATTTTAAATTTTACAAAAAATTAGAACTGCTAGAAACCAACAAATTTCCGGTCAGATGGGTCCCAGGAGATCTGTGTGGCAGGCTCAGTGTAGAATACAACCACAGACTTTACAAATTAGTATTCAGATACGACGTCAGCCTGATTGAGACATCCACAATGTATATAAATATTAGAACGTCACCCAGTCGAGCCCACTAATATATGCAACTTTTATGTTTTTGTATCACGTGTTTAAATTTAAAACAAAAGGCACAGTTTCAGGCTGCTTTCTGTATTTTAAAAATAAGCTTGACTAAGCTGTTCTAGAAAGAGCATCTGTGGAGCTTAAGCCTCCTGGCTCAGCTGAATTACATCCCAGGGCAATGAGAAAGGCCGCTGGCAAGATAGCTCTGCCCTGGTGGAGGACTCTGCCCGGCGTTATCGGAGGCTATTTGTGCGCACGGGTGCGGCAGCCGCTCTGCCTTTCAATCATTTTCCGGTATTTGCAATTTACTCCTAAGATGTTCCAACCCTCAGGAAATTATAGGAGCAGGCAACAATGCAATTATTATTTACTCAAATTGCAATCCGTTCCTATCTGGGGAGAAGAATTCAATAGTTTAATGAAAGGGTTCCTGAGAGCAGCGCAGAGGTGCCTGTACATGCAATTGTTATTTAGGGTTTGCAGTAGAGTGGTGTTAAAAAATGACTTAAATATCAAAGAATTTGAATACTAATGGGCCTTTGAAAGCACAAAGAATTAAATGCATTTAATTCTTGAGTACTTCTTAATGTCCTATAAGCTCGGATGTCATATAGACAAATCTCACACGAAAACATAAACATATCCATGGGAGGTGTCTTAATTGCTTTTCCCAATCTGGAAGCAAAATACCAAACACCCAACGTTAAAGAAGGAAAGGTTTATTTAGCTCATATTTTGCAGAGGTTTCAGTCTGTAATTGGTTGGCCTCGGGGCAGGGTGGCGTGCTAGAGGGTCAGCAGTTCTTGGCGGGCAGAAAGAAGCAAAGCAACAAGGGATGACCACAGCTCTTTCTGTTCCTTAACTTTATCTGTGCTACTTGAGCAGATAGCGCTCCCACCCTGAATCCTAGTACCCTTCATCCTGTCCGTACAACCTGAGTCGCAGCTCGCACGGTCTAGACCCCAGCGCCCCTGAAAAGCCCCAAGCTGACTGCATAAGGGTTTGGGAGGAGGTCTGCGCACAGCCATGACAAGGAGCACAAGCAGAGAAAACCTTGCCTTAGGCAAGTTAAGCTACGTCTCCAGGACAAGGAGGGAGTGGGGAGGGAGAAGCAGGTGCCGGCACAAGGCGAAGCTGCCCTCCCGTGGGCTATCTACTGCCTCCTGGCCAGGAGGGCAGCGGCCAAGTGCCTGTGAACTCTAAAGGAAAATGCAGCGTGGCCCACAGAGCGCAGGCACTTTGAAGTCAGAAGTTCTCAGATTTTGAAACCCACTTTCATCTGTAGGAAAATTTGATCAAACCATCTCTTTAATGCCTACTTCTGTGTTTGAAAATGACCTTTTCAATACCGTACCTTGCAGGATAAAATAATATTTTTTGTGCTGCTAGTCATCTTGCAAGTGAAACTGAGTCTCAGTTTTAGGACTATTGTGAGTCTAATACTCAATGTACCACGAGTGCAACTGACATTTTTTTTAAACTTAAAGAGGCTCTGTGGGAGGAGTTTTTTGTATGCAGGCATAAATTTGCAGTCTGAATATTGCAGATAATATTAGGTAACTATAGGTTTGGATATATCAATCCAGGTGAATAACTTAATGTGATTTTAATATGTGATAGCATTTGTATCATCTTTTATAAAGTTGTTGCGTAAGTTCTATGTTGCCTATGTGAACTTGAAAAAGGAATAAAAACTTGCATGAGATTAGGAGCAAGATAGCATCCAGCAGCAAACCAGATAGAGCCCCAAGGCTGGTGCTTCTCCAGTTCCTGCTCTCAACGAGCATTTATAGTCATCCATGGGCCAAGCACCCTTCCAGGCTCTGGAGCAGTGAGCAGACCAGACAATCTTCCATGGAATTTTCAGTCTGGACAAGGAAACTGAACAAACAACAAAGAATGTTCCTAGGAATAGATGCATGAGCCAGACTAAGAAAAATCAAATGATACATACCAGGCAAGAGCGGGGAGAGACCCCAGAGAGAATCAAGGAGAGATGGAAGCCCCTTGGTAAAGACTGCTCTGATGAACGGGACACCAAATACGGTGGGAACTGCTGGAAAACCCAAGCAGCTAGAACAGAAGAAGTAAAGGGAGAAAGAGGTGGGGTCTTGCTGTGTAGCTCAGGCTGGTCTTCAACTCACGGCAATCCCGCTGCCTCAGCCTATAGAGTGCTAGGATAACCGTAGTACACCACCATGCTTGGCTGAGAGTCTCAAACTGGAGGAGAGAGGACGATTGATACAGTCCACACCTCATCAGGTGTAGAGAACAAGCTGGGACAGAAAAGCTAGGTGAGGTAGGAGGCTTTATTTTCTGGCAAATCTTGCCCTCTAATTTAGCTCTAGAGAAAGGGATTGAGGATTTCGAAGATAAATTTTCAGGACAAAATTGATAGGCTGGGACAAATAAGAAAACTGTTCATATAGGAACATTGGAAATGTCATACTGAAGCTGGGCATAGTGGCACACACCTGTAATGTCAGAACTCAGGAGGCTGAGGCAGGAAGATTGCCATGAGTTAGAGGTCAGTCTGGACTACATAGTGAGTTCAAGGCCAAACTGAAATACATAGAAATCTCCCATCTCAAAAAGAGAAGAAAGAAAGAAAAGAAAAGAAAGCATTGCATTATAACTGCAATAGGTAATACTTGCTGCACACTTATCATGTAATAGGCATGATTCTAATTGCTTTATACGTAGTATGAAATTTCTCAGCCACAAAATCTCTATGATGTAGGTACACCTAATTTTCCTGTCTTCCAGATGAGAAAGACTAAGAACCATGTCCATGTTCACACAGAAAATAAGTAAAGGACCCCAGGTTAGGGCTGCAGTCCACAGTTTTCACTACAATACCCTGCTGCCCCAGACTGCTTCTGTTCAGGTCGCACTCCTGCTCCGGATCCCTCTTATAGCCACTGCTCTTAGGAGCTTTCTGCTAGCCAAAGGGCGACCAACCTGCGGCTAAGAGCATTGCCTCTTCTGTGTTCATGTCCCCACTCTAAATGGTAGAGATGAGTCTAATGCAGAGTTGAAGAAGGAAGAGACACAGGTTCTAACTTATGTGCCCAATGTCCAGATACAGGCAAAGGCAAAGTGGACTCTATACAAGGGCTCAGGCTGCCTGGTTTCAACTACTTAACTTTATTTCTTCAGGATTCTGGAGGTTGGAAGTTCCAGGTTGTTATGCCAGCTGCCAGCCTGGTGGTGTCTGGTGAGGGTGCTCTCTGGTTTCCAGATGGCTGGCTCTTTTTATAAAGTTAACAAATTAGGGCCCTGTTGTTTTCCTAGTAACCTAATCACCAAATCCCAGTAGCCCTATCTCCAAATGCATGGGTCATTGAAGCTTCACTGAATGAGTTTGTAAGGGACAGGAATGAATTCACAATATGGATTCTGGGGTCTTCTCTAAGAAAAAGAATTAAAAATTAATCCAAAGCTACTCAAGTATCTCTGAGACAGTAATTCACTCCTCAGTTGTTTGATTATGTTTCAGTGGGGTGGGTGGGTGCCTCATCAGAATTTATTTCTGCCCTAGTGGAAGAGAGGTGCAGAGAGCTTGTGGAATAAAGAGGGAATTGAAAAGCAATTCTTAGTTTAGCGAGATGGTTGAATGGAGCAGAGGCCGTTCCTGGAGAGTCTCGACGGCAGTGTCTGCTTCCTTAGGAAACTCTAAACCCTTCATCACAGTGATGGTCAGCGGCGTCCACGCCTCACCCTGGAGGCTCAGAGCCTTGCACAATATCATGCTGCCGTGCCTCCAGGACCAAGTAGAACTGGTTCAGGAGTGATCTGGAGACCCCAGGAAATCTGATAATGATACATTTCAGAGAAATCTGTGAGGCTTTGATTTCTTGTGCACCATTTCCAGGCTGGTGTAACCCACGGACACCTAGATTCTATAACTGTGACTTCATTCAGCTTGGCAAAACTCTGATTTTATAGTCAAATTTAATTAAAACATTCCTCTTATGTTAAACTCCCAAAGACAGCCTCAGTGAGGCCCAAGTAGTCTCATAATTTTTATAGTATGGCTGCAAGTATATTCCTTGTGTTAAGATAACTTACAGGTTTGGCCAAGCCTGAGTTCTCAAGTTCCAATACCTATGTAATCTGAGCAAACCAACTCAACTTGGTTACCTCATGTTAGACATTGCCCTAATGATGTGGAAGATTTCACCTAGGGCAAGACAAGAGAAAATATCGTCCTTGTGCCCCAAGCAAGGTACCCAGACCCAAACATAATCCCCCATTCCAATTTCATCCAGTCAGTCCTTCTTCCTCAGACCCCTGAGAGACAACGCAAAGCCACTGTTGAAATAGCTGGGCATTCAGAGCCCACATGTTATTTACAAAACTAAAAGGCTGGCCACAGTTTGCTGAATTGCTTATGCAAGAAATTATATTACAATAACTACTGACTTTGGGGTACCCCCTTAAATCTTACACCCAAGAGAAAGGCTTTGCTTCACGTTGCCCTCTTTATGCTGCTGTCTTAGTCACTCTTTTGTCCCTGAGACATGCAATCCAGTGTCCATGACTTAGAGGAGGACAGATTTATTTTGGCTCATGTTTTTATTCATAGCTGGCTGCTGCAGTACAGAAAGGCAGAGCAGAAGGGCATTGTGGAGAGGAAAAGCTGCTGACGTCATAGTGGCCAGGAAGCAGAGGATGATGGGAAGAGCAGGGGAGAGATCAACCGTCCCAGGTAACATCCCCGAAGGCCCCGCCTCTGCTGACCAAACTGCTCCTCCTAACACCACATGCAGCTGTGCACAGCAAGCTCATAGTTCAATCCCCCTTTCAAAAGCCACCTCCGTGAGCCCCTGAGGCCTTGTCGGAACACCTTGATGTAAACCATACGTCTGCCCCAAAGCACCAGGCGCTAGGAGCTCGCTAGTGACTGGACCCCAGTCTCCTGCTGTCCAGGTCCCATCTCCTCCAAGTATATCAAGTCAGATTAACCTGCCAGGTGTGCCCTGTGATCCCCAACTGCAGGGTAGTTTAACTGTGACTGCCTTCTGTCCTGGGGCCTTCGCTGTGTTTCTGAGAAAGTGAAAAGAGAGTGACTTAGCCCTTGGAAAATAAACGAGCAGCATGCGCTTCGCATTCCAGCGGAGAAGGCCAATCTGAGGCGGAGAACAACACTGTTGTGGCAGAGAGCCCGGCTCTCCAAGCCCAATGAGACCATTGCCATTACCAGCTATGATAACACTGGCCAGGTTAATTAACTTCAGTGAAGCTCAGTTCCACGAACTATAAAATAAAGATAATGCCCAGCTTTCAGAGCTGTTTATGAGAGGGTTACATAAACTATTGTAAATAACGTGCATATCAGGGCATCTGGCACAGAGTTGGTGCTGCGAATGCCAATTCTCTTTTGCCTCCTCTTTCCTACCTGGTCTCCTCACCACTTCCTACCAAAACCCTTTCTGAGGCTTTTATATTTGTGCACTTAGGATTTTGTCTTAATATGTACAGTGGACATATTTTCAAATGATCTGTAAAGAAAGCAGTTACTTTTCCATTGTACTGCTAAGTTCAAAGTATAATTTGTTTTGTATTCTGCTGAACTAGTTGATTTTAAAAGTAAAGAATTTGGCTAAAGTTTCCCAAATTCCAATAAGATTTTCTAAAACAAAAAAACGTACTGTGCACAGCAGTTTTTCACTTTAGATGCCCAGGATAATGCTATTAACTGCATTTCAGCTTCTGTTTTGACTTTACCCGGGATCAAATTCACCATCTCACTTTTGTCTGGAAGGCGCTGTGCCACTGAGCTGCACTTCAGCTTACTAGAGGCAAGTGAGCCCAAGAGTGTACCTGTGCTCCGAGCTCTGCATACAGGCCCCTCGGGAGGCCTCCCTCCTGCTCCTGGGGCCTCCGCATTCCGTGTCGTCGCAGCTATCACTGTCATGTTCAATTCTCTGTAGATTAAAATCTTCCTGGGGCTGGGGAGATAGCTCTGTGGTGTAAATACCTCCCTGGCAAGTGCAAGGTTGTGAGTTCAAACCCTGGTCCCGCAAAAAAGTAAATAAAAAATAAATAAAACCTTCTCATCCTTTTTACACAGGGAAAAGATAAATCACTCATAGAAGAAGCTGAAGTTGTTTCTCAGCATAAAACCAAAGCAGCAATGATTTAGGAAATGTTGACATAAGAAGGGTGAAAGAAGTCGCCGTGACTGATTTTCCAACCACCGATGCAGTCAAGCACGTGGTTCAAGGAGCGTTCAGTTCCTTTAACTCTTGCTTTGAGTCACAGCAATCATCAGGACAGTAGGCCTAAAAACAGGTTGTCACCTATAATGTGTCAGTAATGTGTCCATTTCAGTGGGGTCACATTCCAAATCTAGTTCTTTGGTTGTTATTCATTCCTTAATAAAACCATGTCATCTTTCTGGCAACCGGCGGAAACCACCTAAGGCCTGGTGCCATCGGGTACACTTTAGAAAATTGCTATTCTAGAGGAGCGCCATTATACTTATTTTAATTGATGAGGTGAACATTAAGTCAGCAAAAATAGATGTTTTAAAGGATCTAGTGAGAGTGTTTGCATTCCATTTTTTTAAAAAAATGCTACAATGTCATCAGTCTTTGAATACTCTTTACCGTCATCCCTAACAGATTGAGTTTTATCCTTTGACCTTGACTAGCCCCAAAAGTTGAAGGGTGATGTCGTAAATCTAATCCAGCATCTGTTCTGTGTTAACAACCCACCCAAGGCCAATAGTCAAGGTGAGGAGGGCCCTGAGTGAGAGGCCCTGTTTCCTGCTTACCAGTGCTCGCCCCCTCCCCTTCTTATACGACCACTGCCTTCCTTTCCCTAGCCCTCTGTCCGTAGGCTTATTTATGTACGAGTGATTACAACACAGTAAGAGAAAGTGGGGCTGCATGGAAGATTCAAAGGAAAGCCTTAAAGAAATGAGTTCTAATAAAATAGCACACTGTAGAAAGATTTGTTGAAATCCCTGGCACAAAGGGAAGCTCTTGCCTTTTTGCCAATCATTTTTAGCAAAAAGGGAAGGAATGAAAGAAAAAAATGTATGCAAACGCTAAACGTCTTGGATTTCAGGAAAAATGCTCGATTAGTGAGTCAGACTTTCAAAATAATGGTAGGAAAGGAAGTGACTGTCCGTGTGTGGGCGAGGAATTTTTAGAAATCACATGAGAAAAGGCACAGCTCTGCGTGTGCGGCTCTGAGACATTCTTCCCCCACTCTCTCTGGGGCTGCCTTGAGCGTCCAGGCTGCTGTGGACTGACTAAAACTCATTTTGTCTTTTGCCTTTTTTCTCATGCAGCCCAAGATCTAACTCGAGAACACTGTTGTTTTCCTTGAAGAGTTCACGAACCTTAACCCTCCTATGACTTTACCCAGCATTCTCTCATTGGCTGGACATGATATTTCTAGTCTTCTTCTCCACTTGAGAAAATCTCAGGCATCTTCCAAGCATTTGAGTAATACTACCTCCTAGAAAGCTTCACTGACCTGCTGTTTTATAATTATTAGCTACTTACCATCACATTTTTGTCATATCTCTTACATGAATTCATCCAGTACACCATGTTCTATATGATATTTGCATCTACTCGCTGCTAGAGTCAGATCTGGTTGAAGCCTAGAAAAGTATTTCTTCTTTGTATGGGCAGAAGAAATGTTAAGTGTCAGAAATTCCAAAATAATAGGCAAACAAAGCTCTTGGCTCCCAAAAGGCATCTAATTCCTATGAGGAAGCCTTAGATTGCATTCCTTTGTTAGAAACCAGACAGGGGCACAAGAATCTAGAGGCCAGTCATCTCTTTGGGAAGGATTTTTTTTTTTTTTTTTTTTTTTTTGGCTGGCTCTAGAAGCCTTTGGGGCACCCTAGGTGAGACTTGTCAAGCTGGGGATTAAACCTCTGTCCCCTGTGCCTGACTGCATTTGCCCTGAACAGATGATTAAATAACTCAGCTAACCTGCAGGACCTCCACAGGTTGAGTTTGATTTGTTTTGTTTGGTTTGGTTTGGTTTGGTTTGGTTGGCTCAGTCTGCTTTACAGTTGGGTTTGGGGATCGAACCACTGACCCCTGTGCCTGACTGGGATTGCTGGCACAGCATGTAAGCCACTGAGCTAACATAAAAGCCCCCAAAACTTACAAAGGTTGTTTTTATTTGTCTGTTTGTTTGTTTGTTTTTTGCTTGGCTCAGGCTGCCTTAAGGGTATGTGTGGGGATCGAATAGCCATCCCTTATACCTGACTGGGATTGCCCATACAGGTGCTTAAACCACTGAGCTAACCCCAAAGCCCCCAGTCATCTATTTGGGAAGCAAGGAATGATGAGGGGAGACAGGAAAGGGAGGAAAGCAAAACAGGGTACATCACTAATGAGAAGGTTTCAGCTTTGAGCAGCCAGGCCAACTCCTACTGAGGACCCTCGGAAAGACGTGTAGAACATGCCTTAGCTCACCCCACCGTGGGAAGGACAGGCATCAATCTCTCAGCCCTCCTTTCTGTTTTAAGGGTTGCAACTAGGACCAGGAGTGGGAAGTGGAAAGTCATTTCCGGCCTTCCTCATACGTAACTCAGGCATTTCTTCTGAGTAGAAAGAGAAGCCTTCCTTAAGCAGAGAACTAGGTAAGGGAAGTATGAAACTTTCATCAACTCGGGCAAACACTCAGCACATGGTTTTCGAAGTAAACCAGGGAGACAGGAGCAGAGCAGCAGCAGTTTCAGCTACAAGACCTTGCCACCCAGTTACAGTGCAGCCGGCCTAAACCACTGAGGGAAAACAGACCTCATTAATAAAATGGAAATACCTAAAAAGCACTGACTTTATGATTTTCTAAGGAAATTAAAGGGCTCTTTTACTTCCTATTCCTTTATGAGATCAAACCAAAAACATATGTGTGCATATAATGTATATGAGATGTGTCAGATTTGATTCTTGTGAATTACTAAGTATAAAAGAGTTTTATTTTTAGGAGAAAATTAGAGCATTTCTGACAAGAGCTACTTTCTAACAGTGTATTTTGAAACTACTTCTTGTCAAGAATATAATCTTCATTTCCCTTAAGATTTTAAATTTTTCTCATTTAAGAGTTGTCATTTTCCTCATTGTTGAGACAAATACTTGACACCCACAACTTAAAGCAGCGGATATTTGTTTTGTCTCACAGTTACAGAATGCAGTAGGCTGGCCCCAGAAAAGAGTGGTTGACAGGAATGGCGGAGAAAAGCTGCTCCCATTATGGTGAACAGGAAGCAGCAGAAAAAGGAAAGAGGTAGGGAAGGAGGCGGACCCTTTCAGGTCACACTCCAGTGTGACCTCTTTCCACCGGACCCCACCTCCTACCACCAAGTGAGCAATCAGGCCCTGTGACTCAATCACCTTCTAAAAACCCTACCTTATCAGTGCCCAACATCTCTGGAGAACATTCTTAGTCAGAGCAATAACGTTCTGCCCTTGACGCCAAAAACTACTGTACATTTCTTTGTGCAAAATGAATTTAGTTCATCTGGAAGAGACAACAAAGTTTTGACAGTTCTAACACTGTGAAAAAGCTCAAGTCCAATTTCTCCTCAGAGTCTCAAGTCAAACTCTTAGCTGTATATCACTATACGAAAGAAGAAAGGCAAACAGTGCTAATGTTCAGTGATAGGATAAACATTTCGATTCCAAGAGAGAGCTGTGGAACACTAAGGATCAAGAGCAGAGCAGGACCAAAACCCACAGGGAAGACTTCACATTTTGTCAAGCTGCTGTGAGATGAGATCACTGAATCACCTGGACAGCTAGACCCCTGAAAGAATTTCTGGTTGTAGCCTTCCTGATTTCTTTCCTGGAGCTGCTCTGCTCCTTGTATGTGGCCTTCCCCGGACAGTCTATATTACGGGCATCTCGATTTCCTGGAGTACCCTTTGTACTTTTAGCATCATTCTCATAGCTTCAAGCATTGCTTCCTTTAGAACACACACGGCCTGCAAGGCCTTCTTCTGTAATCTGGGTGGAAGCCTCCATGACCCTACAAGTCTTGTATTCTACATTCCTGTGCAACCAGAAATCACAGGGGTGGACATTAAGGTCTGCTTTCGTGGCCAGGTCCTTGAGGATCATGGCTGCAGAGACACACCTGTGTGCCTGGGTGGCCGAGTGCTATGCAACAATCCTAGAAAACTCATACATGCATAAGCTAGGTGCCCCGGGGCTTTTTTCTCAAAACAAGTCTGTCTTTCCCTTTTGCAACTTTAAGCCTAAGAATGATGGTGGTTTGCGGATTCTTTGGGTTCCCTCAATGTATCCCTCCTATTGTCCTCATGCAAAATAACTCATTTCTTCTTAATACTAGTCTTTTCAGCAACCATACTGTCCTGATGCAAAATTTTACAGGTACCAATTTCATAGGAATTTCCTTTGTGATTAAGCTGAAACCTTTTTAAGTGAACAATTTTGCTCCTGTCTTTCAGTGTTTATATCTCTAAAAGAAGTAACTGGTAGCCACGCAATAGCCTAAACATTGTGTTGCCTTAAGATTTCATTACTTCACTGACTTTAATCTCAAGCTTCCAAAAGTCTCAGGACATGAGCAAACTATAGATGAATTTTCCACCAGAACATAACATACATGACCTGGAGCCCTACAGCCAATGGAGTCTATGTTACTAATTGGAACTTCCTGAGCCTTGCCTTAACCATCTTTTTTCTAACTGTATTCTGGTCACTGGGACACCAACCAGTCGTCCATCATACTTGTCTCACAATATTCAGGGGAGTGACTAGCCAGCATCTCTAGAACTTTTCAAACTGCTCCCTCAAACCATTTCCAAAGGCTTCTGAACCACACAATTCAGTAGTCACAGAAAAGAACTCAGTCTCACTACACTCAGTCCCTGACTTACAAATCCGTTCCACTTCAGAAGAATAACTAAGATTTGTTTACAAGTTCGACAAAGTTAATCTCACACAACTTTGACACAGATACACAATGTATATTGCTTCTCACATCCCAGAAGTCCCTTCCACATGACCACTGCTTTTCGTCTTCCTTCCAGACATCCTGGCTGAGCAATGCACTGATGTACACTGTTAGGCGCTGCAGTAAGCTCACAGCAGCACAGCTGTGACAAAGCCAGGAGACATGTGAGCTACTTCTGCACTTTGTTCATGTCTACAAACGTTCATGACGCAAGAGCTGTTTGAATCTCTGAAGGTTCACAACATGAATGTTCATAAGTCAGGGACTTACTGCATCCAAATCGGTCTTAGGTTTATTTTGGATCAGGTTACAGTACACAGTCATCTGTCCTGGAGGAGAACAGCCATGGCAGAAACTGCCTCGAGAAGGAGACGTGCTTATGTCATAGTGGCCAAGAGGCAGAGTGAGAAGCAATAAGCCAGGCAGATAACCTTGAAGGCCATAACCCCCGAGAACCACAATTTTCAACGGACCTCACCACCTAACATCATGTCAACTACATCACTCTTATTATTTTGTCACCTTCCAAAAGCCCTCCCTAAATTGCAGAAGTCTTTGGGGAACATTCTTGACTCAAACTATATATTAAAAAAAGATTTATTGAAAGCAAGCAACAATATCCAATTATTTTCTACTCTTGTATAACTATATCTGTTAATGTGAGCAACAGATTTAAAGATAAAAATAGATAATATAATAACCATTGTTAATTAGCTATCCCTGTTTTAAAAATCTATAACGTATGTACTGTTGTATGTTACCCTGTTTCTGCCTTTTTTCCTTTTTTATTACTTTTAATAAGAAATAATATTGAGACAGCTTCAAGAGTATAGCCACAGTATTTAATACAATGCATATTGTTGTCTTCGCAGTAGTTATTCTGAGTTCAGGATGCAGACATGATAATTTCTCTAATCACTATTGTTACAAATATTTCTTTCCTTTGAACTAAAAGAAAGTACTTGTGTGTATATTCCAATATTCCATAATAGTAGTGGGTTATTGGCAGAACTGGAAATGTTAGAAGCTGTTGATTTAAGCCTTTTACAGTTCAACATACTAATCTGGCTTTATTTTTTATGCCTCATGGTTAAACTTCTCTTCTGTGTGGTTAAGGACAAGTTAAAGCAAGAACTGTACAAGAAAACATATAACTTTTGTATGTCACAAGGTCAGTCAAATCCCCTCAGTATTTACCTTGAAACCTTGTACACTGCTTTTTCAATTATTGCTGTATTCTTTCTCAAGTAAATGATTGTTTTAGAAGGAAAAAAAAAAAGCATAATAAAAGACAATAAGAGACAAGGGAACATGCCATGGTATTGACCGGCTACAATTTTGTATATGCTTAGATTTCTAAATTTCTGTGTGAAAAATATGTAACTGTTTTTGCTTTTTTTCTATTTGTTTTTGTTTCTGTTTTTACTCTTCAAAATAAAATTTAAAAAAGAAAAGCACAAGGAAAATTAAAAAATGAAAATAAATTTCACTGATGAAAATGTACATATTTAATCTGAAATATGCTATTTCTAAGTCACTATACCTACAATGATGAACTAAAGTTATAAAGTAAAGATCTTTGGAGCTGAAATAAAACTGTAAGAAAAGTGATATGTAGTAATAGCAAAATATATAAAACACACAGAAAATTTTTTAAAAAATGAGTCATTGCTTCCACCAAATAGTTGCACAAGAAAATAAGATGAACTATTAACTATTAACTAACCCTACTTATAGAATCTAAGCATGTGCCTTAAAACTATCTACTGTCCATTGCTTCATCTATGTTAGATTATTGAGAAGTATACTATATTTAAATGATACACTTATTACCTGTCATTCAAAAACATGTAGGTTTTCTAAATAAAAGCAAAGTTTAGACACGTAGAATCTTTATAGATACTGTATTAATTATTTCTCACTAAGTATTTTGGCACAGCCTGCCTAAAATTAATATGTGGAATGTATGGAAACTTTCATCTTGGCAAGATTGGCTGCAATGTTTGTGAGTGTTCTACAGATTCGCAAAAAGATTTTGCAGTCTTCACTTTCAGAGAGATATGTGTGTGCCACTTTTAACTAAGTCCTCTTGGAGAATTGCTAACTGACGGTCAACTTGTTACACCCAGCTGATTGCGACTGTGAGGTAGTAAACCTTTCTTTCTTTCATTTTGAGTGTCAGATATTTGTCCCAGCAACAAGAGAAGAGTAATTGAGAGAGGGGACAAAATATTTCTAATAGTCTTTTAAATCTTGAGTTAGGACTGACCAAATAGCTCAGCAGATTAAAGCATCTGCAAGCAGGTGCAGAGGCCAGGGGTGGAATCCACAGGCCTGCTGTGCTGGCCCCGCCCCTGGGGCATGCTGAGACCACAGCTGAGAATGCACACACCGATAGTGCCAGCTCTTGGAAGGCGGTAAACAGGTGGATCACTATGAGTCCGATCTAATAGTGTGGCCCTGAACGCCCTGTAGATCCTTCCCTGAAAATACATACAAATAAATAATAAATAATAAATAAATAAATAAATAAATAAATAAATAAAATTCTGAGTTCACCAAACCATTCTAGAAGCAAAAATCTACTCTATAATTAAGGTTGAAATCAGAGAGAGAAAATACTAACTATAAGCCACATGGTAGCATCTTAAACCTATTGCAATACAGTAAGATTCTCCTGTACTCCTCACTGCCCCTTACCTAGAACATCATACTTTTCCTCTAGTTCAGCTATAACTGAAAAAAAAAATTCACTTACTTTGATCTAAGTTTAGCATAGCCAGCTGCATATAAGGAAAGAGGTGTATCTACTATTTCCACTGCCAATGTTTTATACAGGTCATCTGAACACAAAACGAACAATTTTGGCAGTTCATTCTTACAATTATTTTCTGAAGTATGAATGAAACTACACTTATGAACAAAGAGAATACGCAGAATTAGTTCTCATTAACTTTTAAATTTCACACTTTGATAACTAAGTGGTAAGAAAAACCTGGAATTTAGATTTGACAAATTGAACTTAAAGGAAATGAAAAAGCTGGCAGTAGATTTTACTATGGTATAAATTCAAGATAAGCATTTTGAAACCCATATGCCTAATTCATAAGCTGCCCTTGGTGGAGGTGTTTCCAATTGGGTAAAATTCATTTAAATCATTCCCTCTGTCCAAGTAACCTGAACTTGACAGACATGAGCTAATCTAGCCTGTTTTTCAGCATCCAGATCTACTGGGAAGCTGGCCAACTGAGAAGAAATAACAACTGTCTAATGCTATAGAAACAAAATCATGTATAGCATAGCCGAGCAAAAATGCAGTCGGTTGAGGAAGGCCATATTGATCACAGTCCAAAGAATCTGTACATTCAGAGTCAAAATCTACCCAACTCTAAGGGTGGAGAAGAGAAAAGGGTAGCAAAATATGTTTGGCAAATGGGTCTACTTCAAGCTACACAAAGGGGTCTTCCAGGGGATGGTCTCGGCAAACACCAACAGCAGCAAAGAGAATCGCTACCTAGCATTTTCCATCTCACACCCAACAGCTGATGTGCCTATTTAATGGTCAGGATTAGACTCCGGATGGAAAATGTTTCTTAAAAATAAAAATAAGTGCAAATAATATCAGGTCTAGACTAAAACTAAGGCAAGAATAAAACCAACACTTTCATTTCCACTTTATGTTAACCCATGTGAGGAGCCTTATATTATCATTAGATGGAACTTTTCAATGAGTTGAAAAGGAACGTGAACCTTATAGGACACCTAAAGGTATATTCACATAAAACTAAGCTATACAACTGTAAGAATATATCATCTAACCAAAAAAAAGATTCCCTGGCTTACTTTTTTTTTTTTTTTTAAAGAAGGTATTGTCTGAAAGAAGATAAGAGTATATGGTCAGCCATAGTCATTCTACTGGCTAGAACCCAAGGTCTTTTAAGTTCTAATATTGATTTTCTCTTTGCTCCATGGGGAGAAGGAAAACAAGGTTGGATTTATTGAATATAAGTAGATGGTCAGTTGTGTAAATAGTATTATAAAAGGAGAATGAGAAATTTCTCACGCAACCCTAATATTCAGTCATCATAACCCCCCTGGTTCACACAAATAGATACACTTAATGTTCCATGGAGCATACACTGTCAGGGTGTGTTAGGGCCTAATCCCTTGCTGATAATGTGGGCCCGTTACTGCACTGTAGTGTAGCAGCTATCAGAGAGGAAACCTGATTGGGACCTCGTACAGTTAAACTTTGGTGAGAAAGGAAAGAAAGCAAGAAGGTAAGCCTTTCCTGGCAAGGTCAGATTGGCCCGTCTGCCTTGCCCATGGGACTCTCTGGCCACGCGGAGGATCACATGCAAATGAGCCCCTTGTAAGAGAAGACAAGTGACTGGAAGGGAGGTGCAGCACACTAGTAATAAACCTATCTGCCTCCGGAGCTGTGGGCCCAAGGAGACGCACACTGCAAACCCAAGGATGCAGTACCTGATCGGCCGTGAAATACATATTGCTAGCTGAGATAATTTATTTTAACCTCACCCTCAGCCTTGCCAATGCTTTATCTTACAGAATCTCTGTCTCAACGTGAGCAATTAGAGGATATAGACGATGATGGGAGGTAATATGCCCTTTGCTGCCTGACAGGTTAGCAGTAGAACCAGATAGCTAGACTGCGCACCAATGTTTACAGATACTGTTGTTTCTGTTTTCTTTTCTATTTTTGGCTTACTTTAGTGTCACCATCATTATCTTTTTTTTCTGAAATTGACTTTAAATTTAATACGTAAGGGTCAAGGAGATAGCTCAGTAGCTTAAGCGCACGTCTGATACTACATAAATAAATAAATAAATTAATTAATTAATTAATTAAAATTTAGAGCTAGAGATAGCTCAGTGATCTAAGCGCTTACCTTGGCAAGCACAAGGACCTGGGTTCCATCACTGGTATCACAGGCTGTGCTGTCCCTGTCCTGGGTGTGCCCAGGTGGCCACCAAGACCTGACATGGTGATGTACACTTCACACTTGTAATCCCAGTGCTGGTGAGGCTGAAGCAGGAGGATCACTATGCACCTGAGCTGCATAGTACCTGTACCTAATACATAAGATTTTAAAAATAACAAACTAATAAGGATAATACATAAAAGTCTCTTTAGCTCTTACTACTATTAATATGAAGCAAAATTACATGACGTTAATATAAAGTAACAATAAATATAAACACAAGAGTAAAGAAAATAAGTATGACCTTCAAGAAATCAATGAAGCTATGAAAAAGTAGATATTTGGAAATACCACTAAACTAGAATAAACTCTACAATTAAATACTTGAATTTATTTTTGTAAACAATATAAATCTCAAAAAAGTTTCTTTGGTAATATATTTTAAGAAATTAAATATTGTTCCTACCAGATAGCATATTTTCTGTTTTAAAATGCCTTAAGCATATTGCAGGATATCATGTATATTATGTGATCAATTTAGGTACATATGTGATCAAATAATAAAGAAAATTTGGCTAAGTACTAAATTTAAAACTAAGTGATAAATCGTTTTCATATCTTAAACTATATTATAGACTGTCAAGTATTTCCTAAAATTGATTGCAAAACTAGGCTATCACTCTAACACATAAAAATTAATCTCTTACAAAAATTAAGCAAGTTAATGAAGTAACTCAGCAGACTAACAATCTGATTAGGCAAGAGCAGGGACCAGGGTTCGATACTCGACATCACATGCCATGCTGGCCCTGCCTCCAGGCACGTTGAGCCAGCCAAGGAAACCAAGCATGGTGGTGCATACCTATGATCCCAGCCCTTAGGAGGCTGAAACAGGACAATCATTAACAGTCCAAACTGAAAGAAAAACAGTGTCCAAGCTGCATAGTGACCCCCCTGCACCAAATAAAAAAAGAAAAATGTGTTGGTGGCTTTTCTTCTATGTAAACAGTGCTTTCTAGGAAGATAACTATGTTGGTCAGAGCCTGATTTTAATTTACTCTTTGCATCAAATCTGTTGCATAAACCAACTCTTCTGTGGTTGCTTGAATTCAAAAATTGAATAGAACTGTTATACCTAAACCTAAATATCTAAAGAAGCATGTTTAAAGCAATTTACATACATTAATTAATCCTCACCAAAAAAAAGGTGCTTTTTCAAGTGTGTTGTCCTGATTGCTTTTGTTAGAATAACCTAGAATGCTTGTACAGTAAGAAATTTTCTGGGCTTCATCACCCCATTCCTCCCGTAGCAGACAGAGGAATGAGCCCTTAATGAAGTTCATGCTGTAATCTCCACATTAACTATGATATGCTAATGGGCAAATGAAAATTAAAGCTGGAGATTTAATTAAGTTTTCTAGAAAGGTGATTTTCAAATATGCCTTATTCAGACAGTCACAGGGTCTATGAAAGTAAAATAAGAAGAAAAGGGGGGCTTGAAAAAGTGTGGGAGCAGTGCAAGAAGCCCAGCAGAAGCACAGGCAGCTTTGAAGATGGAGGACAGAAGCTGAGCCCAGGAACTGTGCACCCCTGGAAGACCACACGTGCGGGAACCAGGTGTGTCAGATGTTTGAAAACAAAGGTCAGCTTCCTACCTATGTTATATAAAAGGAAAAAAAACAGAGAAAGGAAAGAGCAATCAGATTTCTTTTTGGAAGATCCATAAAGAACATAAAGAAGTTAAGAAATAATAGTTCAATACACTTGTCCCCAATACTACAAAAATAAAGGCGAACTTGTTCAGTCATCTATTATTGAATGTTTCTTGGATTCTCTGTCCATATCCTCTAGATATTAAAGACAAAGGTTCAGGTAGACTAGACTAGATTAATGATGGTTGGAATAAATAATTTTGATAATAAAGGGAATTAGATATGTATAAAGTAGTAGGAAAGAGAATAGTTTAAAAATGGAAAATAAGATATTAAATGCCAAACGTGTATGCTTTTAAGGACCATGAACCCAACCATTAGTAACATGAAGCAAGGGTGGTGACGCAGTTCAAAAAGACAGTGGAATTCCAGAGACAGCTAGCAATATAAATACCTGCACAGATAAGTGTAGATGTATAGACATCGGTATGCACACAGATACATGTTCATGCAAACATTTCCTTTCTCTGTCAGTTGAGAGGGCCTGAAAGCAACTGCACTCTTGCCAGATAGTGTACAATGACGATAGAAAACTTTGCAAGGCAGAGATTTTTACTTAAACTGAGCACAAACTGTTATTGAGTGGAATATGATTGGGTGTTTCCAAGCACGGCTGCCTGAAAAAAGTGGTCTTTAAGGAAAACTGCTCAGTTGATGCTGTGTATGACAAGAACCTGTGTCACAGTCTCCACTGAGTCAAGATGCTTTAGAGAAATTTCTTCTGACAGTGCCTGAAGCTAAGTGTTTGGAATAAGTATAGATACTAGATTAAGTATGAGGAAGTCAATATAAATGTCTGCACAGATAAGTGTAGTTGTATTTATCGACATCAGTATGTACACAGATTCGTGTATGTGCAAATATTTCCTTTCTGTCAGTTGAGAAAACAACTGCATTCTTGCAAGATTACACCTACCAGAACTCTTGCAGAAATCATGACTTCTGTGACTGTGGCAGAATCTGAGCTCCTAAAGATACCCACATGTGGGCTGGGGAGATAGCTCAGCAGTCTAAGCACTTGCCTGGGAAGTGCAAGGACCCAAATTCGATCCCTGGTACAGCATCCGTGCCGGTGCCTGAATACCAGTCATGCAGTGTCAGCCCCATAACCGGTCATGGTAGCACATGCCTGTAATCCAAGCACTGGGGAGGCTGAGACAGGAGGATCACTATGAGAATTTGATCTGTGTAGCTAGACCTTGTACTAAATAAATAAATAATTTTTTGAAAAGATGCTCACATGGGAATTTTCAAAATGGTGCAAATCGACACTGTTACAAGAAATGACCTAGAAATGAGTTCAAAGAACAAACAGCCATGTAGAAGTCCGAGGAATTTGCGCTGATACTGGTCCCAAAGAGAAGAGTGTAACTTCTGCTACTCACAAGAGTGGTCCAAATAGTGATTTTTGCCCCAAAGAACACAGTTTAAAAAGGAGGATAACTTCATAGTTGAAAAGCCTGAGAAATGCCTCCTCAGCTAGATAATCCAGGTTAGCTTCCACAGTGGTATCATGTGGGCAGCAAGTTCTCTTGTAGGCTCCATGTGAAGGAACTTTACCTCTGTACTCTTCCTCCAAAATATTCATAACTATAGTCTAATAGATTGAAAACCAACAGAACATACAATTGAGGAACATGCAACAAAATGTGATAACCATTCTTCTAAATTATGAGAGTACCTACGCATGCTACAAACTTATAACTCCAACAATCTAGGAGCTGAGACAGGTGGATGGCAAATTTGAGCCCAGCCTATGCAATTTAGCAACAGAGCAAGACCCTGCCTTAGATTTGAAATTTTAAAAAGGTGTCTGGACATGCAGCTCAGTGCAAAGGCCCTGGGTTCAGGTCCCAGTAATACACACACACACACACACACACACACACACACACACACACACACACAGAGAGAGAGTCAAAAGCCTGTGTGGTCATTCGTCACAGTCTGAGAAGCCACAGAGCTAAAGATAGTCAAAAGAAGCTTATATATGTAGAGTCCCCAGCTAACTTGAGGTGCCAGCAGTAGTGACTGGCAGCTGTAACCCTTGTATAAAATAACAGGGAGCTGGATCGTGTGTTTCCAATGTGCCTTCTACAGGACACTTACCCAGTACAGCCTACTGACCAGTTGTCTGACCTACTAGGATCTCTCTTGGGAAAGCAGTTTATAGTGACTCATATTCCATGGCTCCTGTACAGTTTCTACCTGTTGGACCATTGCTCCTACATTAGGACTCCCCATGCTTGCTTTATTCTAATAATTCCACGTTGTGCTGAGCCCCAGTTCTTCAGACAGAAAGTGCAAATTCCATGAATTGCCACAACAGGAAAAGAGCTCAAACATTCCGACTTACAGATCCTCGGCAGGGGAAGTCCAGTGGGTCAGGATGTTGCGTGGCTTGAATGTGTTTTCCAAAGTTCCTGTGTTGGAAGTTTAACCCCGTGCAATAGTGCTGAGTATACATGCAAGCAATAATTAGGTCACAAAGGCACTCTGCCCCTGTGGATGGGTCAGTGCAGTTATCAAGTGGCAGGCAAAATTATCTCAGCCGTATGTTCCTAACAAGATAGTGTTTCTCTCCGCCTCAAGCTTTCTCTCCATGTTAGGCTTTCCATGTTGTAATGTGACAAAATGCTGCATCATATCTTGGTTTTCCCTGCCTTCTGAACTGGGAACCAACTGACATCTATTATTTGCAAATACCCAGCCCTTAGTATTCTGTTACAACAGCTGAAAACAGCCTAAGATAGTAGCATAGACATGTACCATGTCACTCAAAGCAAAAATGAAGATTCAAGCGAAAAGAAAGAGAAGCATCTGCAGGCCAGTGCCTCTATGGTATTAAAGACATTACGAAACAGGTTTCTAATGAAGAATTTAACTTAAGTTTCAGGCAAGCAGTCACAAGTTCTGAGAGGGGACCCTGGCAGCAACAGTCTGTCACTGTGCCATATCTATAGTCAGTCAGGGTGTGAGGGTCAGCAGGGCTGATCAAGGAGGTTGTGTCCAGCTGTATCCTGGAGGGCCAGAGTGGAACATTGTGTAAAGCAGATATCTGGGTCATGGACATTGAGGAACCAAGAGGAGTAGCGATGCCAGGGGTAGCTGAGTCCTGCTTCTGTTCCAACAGAGTCCAGTGCATGCTCCAAGTGGAGATGAGTCCACGTAAAATAATAATTTCCTAGCATATGACAGTTGAATGGAATGTGGTATCCCTGCTAGGATCTGAAACAGAAAAAGGCTTTACGTAAAAACTAAGAAAATCTGGCTAAAATAGGGACTTCAGTTAACAACACATCAATACCATTTCAACAGTTGTACCAAATATGCATAACACTGTTAAGAGACTGACACATGTAGAGGGATTCTGTAGGAAGCGTGAGGGCGTATTTTGAACTATCTTTGCAAATTTCTATAAACCTAAAACTTAAGAAGTTAGAGGCCAGGCATGGTGGCACATGCCTATAATCCCAGCCCTTGGGAGGCTGAGGCAGGAGGATCATAATGAATCATTGCAAATTTAAGACCAGCCTAAAAAATAAATTAATTAATTTTAAAAAAAAAGACCAGCTGGGGCTACAAAAGTGAGCTCAAGGCCAGCCTGAACCCTGTCTCAATAAGACAAAAATAAATAAATAAATAAATAAATAAACAAAATTTAAGAAGTTTATCCTTTAAATTATAGATATATAGACATGAAGCAAATATATGCAAGATAGTCAAGGATGTTATAACTAGCTAAGTGATTAACTGGATAAAGTAGATGAAAAAGCAGTAAGTCATAGACTGTGCCGAAGTTTTAGGCATAAATGGGCAGGAGAATGTACACAGTGAGAAGGAAGAAGGGAGGAAGCTTGCTGGTAGTGGACCGCATGATGCGTTTCACACTCAATTTGAGACCAGAATAGATAATCCAAGTACGAACATAACCAGCAGCTGGAGAGAAAGGATTTGATATTGGATAAAAGTTGGACATGTGGGTGTACATGTACTCAACTAATCAACACATCTGTTCCAACCAATCTAATGGCCAATTTGAAGAAACTCCTGAAGAGGTGATTGGATCGTAGAGACACTGCTCACTGACAGGTCCATCCACTGATTTTCACAGTTGCATTTGCTGTGAGGAGTTGAGGCTCCAGTGGTGGAGGGATGCCTAGGCGTGGGACTTGCTAGTTCATGCCAGGCCCTGGGCTGCACTTCCTGACCATCATGACATGCACAGATTTACTCTATCCTACTCCTCCACGATGTCGTTCCTGTCTTCAAGTCAGGGACCACGGACTCGAAGTTCTGAAATGACCAGCCAATTCAAACTGTTCTCTTTTATGTTGTGGATATTAGATATTTTATCCCAGCAATGGGAATGCAGACCAATACAATATACAGAGAGAACAGCTACATAGAAGGCCCTAAATGGAGAAGGAATGAGATTATATTCTGAATTGCAGATCAAGGCATTTATTTACATAAAGGAAACAAATGTAACACAGTGGACAAATTTAAGTAAGACAGTTAGAAATACATTAGGGAGAAGCATCAGAATGCACACTTTGTAGTCAATATAATGAAATCACCCAGAAAAAGACAGGCCATCCTCCCACGATTAGTGTGCTGTTGACTTTTCACCCTGTGTGGCTACATCTGGAGACACAACCTCTGAGGAAATAATTAAGGTCAAGTAAAGTCATAAATATGGAGTCATGATCTAGTCATTTTCTTAGCCTTATATAAACATACCAAAGAAGTCACTTTTTCTCCCTAGCTCTTACCTCTCTGTCCAGAAAAGGCTATAGCAAGAATATGTCCATCCCAAGACAGCAGACACAGCAGTAGCCAAACCTTGATCTTGCAGACCACAAGAAAACAGATTTGTGTTCTTTAAGCCTCCCAGCCTGTGCACGGTGTCATGGCAACCTGAGTTGACTAACTCTAGTTATTACAAGAGGGCAAATGAGGAAATAGGGATAACGAGTGCAAGAAGAGAAATGCCAAAATAATTTGGCACAAAGTAAACTTAGGAAAAATGCTTCTTTTGCAGGATTTATAAATATGTACTGGGAACTTATGCCAGATATTGCATGAGAACCCAAGGGGAAGACACACCAGGCTTGCTCTCTCTCTCTCTATAAAGAACTTACATAGCGTGATGCGTTGTACACAAAGACTAAACAAGCCAGGTAGAGCTCATGGGAAATTCCACAAAAGGGGATGCAAAAAGCAGTGAGCATGCTCATCGTGGATGTACCTGGAGATCCAAGGAAGAGCTCTCTGAGGAGGGGACCTGTATGCTGAGATAGAAAAGGTGGAAATGAGCCGGTGATGTGAAGCGCTGAGCTCGGAGCTCTGTAAGCAAACAGGGCAGGAAGTACCAATGCCATGGCATCAGAAAGCACTTGGGATGTTTGAGAAGTAGAGGAGAGGCTGAGTGGACACACAAAAGTACACATCAGACAACAAGACATGTGCGTGGTGCCCAGCAGAAGCACACTGAGCCCCAGTTTCTAGTCTTGCAGGACAACACAGGGAGTATGGGTTTCTTTTCAAGACAGTGAGAAACCATTAAGTTAACCCAAAGAACAAGAGATCGTGCCTGATAGATGTTTTAAATGATGATTACTGATAGCTACTGAGAAGATATGTTTGGAAAGGAGAGAAACAAAAAGCAAGGAGCCCAGTTAGAGAGCTGTTCCAATAGTATGGAAAGATTCCCACCTGATTCAGGTGGGTGGTATAGACATGGAGAACACTGGCAAAATTCAAGATTTTTTTGTGATACAAATAAATATTCTACATGCAAGATGTCTGTAAGGAACTAGAGAGAAAGGAAGCATAGTGGATTTTTAACTGGTGGACAAATTATTACCCAGCTAAATTGAACTACCGTGGTGCTGAGGGTGAGAGGCCCACCTGAGGATTGTTGCCAGCAGCATAGAGGCAGAACAGACGTTGTCAGAACGCTGGTAAGGGTGCTGTTTGGAGAAACTGCTAGAGCTATTGGAAGCCATTGGTTCTCCTGAGCTGTTCTGCTGGAAGACTTTGTCATGCTGGTTTCCCCAGTGAACTTGGCTGTTCTTGTCAGAGGAGGACCTTGGGACCTCACTGTCACTGAGAGTGGTTGATTGATTGGGCAAGAGCTCTGGTCTTCAGCTTGATCCTTACTTCCTGGCTCTGGAGGGGAAGATGGTGCCCGGCTCAGCCTTGTAGAGAAGCTTGTCGTGTTGGCTTTCCTGACGGGAACTCGGCTTTCCTCATTGCTGAGGGAGCTGGGGCCCTCACTGTTGTTGAGGGTGATTATGGTACCTTTGCGGGAGCTCTGGTGCTTACCTTGAGCATTGCTTCCTGGCTCCAATTGAGATCCCTCAGCCTGCTAGCACAGATCCTTTATCCTTCTGGCACAGACTTTCTAGTTCAACCACTGACCTTTGGGCCTTTCCAGCATAGATACATGAACTGGGCCTGCGTAAAACTTTGTCATGGGCTCTAGGACTCCAGTTGGACTTGTCGAGTACACAGTTAGGAGATCTAGGATTTCAGACAGACTCGTGCAGGGTATTAGGATCCAGGCCCTCAACTGAATTCTTTTTTTTTTTTTTTTTTTTTTTTTTTTTTTTTTTTTTTTTTTTTTTTTAATTTTTATTTATTTATTTATTGTTTCAGAACCTTTGTTTGTTTATTCACTCATTTTCATGGCCGGCTCAGCCCGCCCCAAGGGCAGGGCTGGCGCAGCATGTGGTGCTGGGGATCGAACTGCAGTCCCTGAAGCCGCCCAAGCTTCCCCAAGCAGGCGCTTTAGACCACTGAGCCATCCCGCCGGGCCATCAACTGAATTCTTTAGTGTTTAGTGTGTGGATAGATTTCTTGTACTTCATGCATATGATTCTTAGATAATTCTTATAAAATAATATTGTAAAATGTGCCATATATTATAATGTTCCCCTTGCAAAAACCCCAAACCATGACAGAAATTAAAGCTAATAACAGACTGAAGGGAATATTAGAAAACTGGATGATTGATTGTGCCAAGTACTAAGAAAAGAAGGAAGAGCAGAAGACCAAGCTCATGGAACAAACCAAAAGCGCAGACTTAGACTTCAGGCTATAAATTAGTATCAAAAGTATCTGAATATCCAGGGTGTGTAAATCCATGAGACTCAATGTGAAGATCTACAAGGGAAGTTTTGACAGGACAGAAAAGAAGGCTGCTCTGAGCCTTGGTAAGAAAACAAAAGAGAAAAGAAAAAAATTAATTAAAAAAGCAACACTGAGGTAAAGTCAGGCAATAGAGACGCTCCAGAAAAGGGAAGACACCTCTAGGATAGGGTGTTTTGCTGGATGCAAGCTGCCAGCGCACAAATGAGGTCAGAACAGGGGAGTTAGGTTTGGCAGTGCCGGGAATGTGGGAGATCTTCACAAGGGAAGTGTAGGTGCACAGTTCAAAAGGAAAGGTAGATTAGAACAGGGTGAAGAATTAATTGGAAGCAGAAGAAGTGTGATAGTGGACATTGGTAACATGTTCAGGATATCTACATGAAAGGCAAAAAGAAATAGGGCTTTACCGGGGAAAGAACATGGACGTGGTGGGTGTGTTTACTTTACTTTTCATAAGGTTCATAGGTGCAACCAAGTGGAAATCGTAAGAGCGTTGTTGCCGGACAGGAGAGAGATACCTCCTGGTCCATGAGAAAACAGGAAATTAAAGCCAAAGACACATAGGCAGCTTTGCCTTTGGTAGGGACAGGTGTGTGTCCCTGAACCATGAGGAACCCGGTACAGCTCCTATTTGGGCAGGGCTGTGGGGGCAGGATGAGGGGAGTTTACCTTTGATGCCTGCTGTTTTCTTGGTGAAGCGCAGGGAAGAGGTATGCAAAGTGCAGAGCTGGCTTGAAACGTCACCCGAAGGATGAAAATGTACTAGGGAAACGCGCAAGAACAGTAGGCAGTACTGAGTGGCCAACGGAGGGTTTTTGTCCAGAATTCTGAGTGCTGTCAGTCATCCTCATTTTTTTCTATCAATGTCAAGCTATCGAAACAGACAGGGTGAGGCGTTAGGGATGTAAAAGTTACATTGAGATTAAAGAGTTGGGGCAATGGATGAGAGTCAGCGAATTAAAGGTTGAGAGGTGAGGGTCACGAAGGTATCTAAGCAAAGACTGAGGAGGCGCTTTCTTTGGGGTGCTAAACGGCAATGCTCTTGAATAACAAACGAGGCTACAGGGGTGGATTTGAGGAAGACAAGGAGAGCAAAGCGGCTAAGGTCTGAAAAGGCTGGCATGTAGTGTGTCTTATCTTCCATGTGGATTTGCAGTCACTAGGAACAATCACAAGAATTGAGATACTGCAGAGAAGCAGTGAGTCAGGAGCTGAAAGCTGAGCGTGGAGAAAAGCCTACGAACAAGAGCTTGCCACCGAGGAGTAGTTGCTGGCAATAAAACTCGATGAGAACTCGGCGTCCCGGTCAGCTAAGACTGGTGCCTTCAGTTTTTATATTACATCTTTGTATTAGTCAAGGATTCTGAGCACAGACTTGAGATATTTTGAGCATATTTTATCTATGAGTTGCAACTATGCTACTCCAAAGATATGTTGCCATAAAGGTGTTTTTTTCAAGATAAATTGTACACAGGAAGTAAATGATACTAATCCCATCATTTACTTTATTATCACTACCACTTGTTTGGCCTTTACTAGAAAGTTATCAGACATTTTAAAATTAAAACACTGTTTATCAAAATCCTGACGTAAACTCTGTATGCATGTGATTTGAAGGCCTGAGGTCAAGTTTAGTTTATAGGAGTAAATAATTTTAAAATTTTTCTAAACTGAAAAAACCTCACAACCACAATTTATATCCAAATGAAAGAAATACATTACTGACTGCGTTTATGGACTTCTGAGAGTTACTCTTCCATCTCAAAAAAAAAAAAAAAAAAAAAAGAAAGAAAGATTTCACTTTCATATAGGATAACGAACTGAAGTTTTTCCTGATGTCACTATGCTTTGATCAGTAAACTGAACACAGTTGATTAGTGGCAGAGCTTTCAGATAGCACCGGTGCTCCTGAGTTCAACATCTAGCACAAGACAAAAACAAACACAACAGTGTGTACGTGAAGAGATCTCCTGAGTTCTGTCAGCCCCTCTACCATGTGACCCAGTCCTCAGGAAGTGCTTATGCTGCCCCAGATTGTAGCAAATTTGTTAGAAACACGCACAACCCTCTGGAGCTCACAGCAGGTCTCAGATAAGACAGCACATGAGACCGAATCCTCACCCTTCTGGATATGATGCCATCTCTAGGCAGACGGTATAGAACTGAGTCAAACTGGAGGACAGCCAGTGGTGTTTCCAAAGAACTGCCTGGTTGGAACATGGAAGAAATAACTTCACACACTGTTGTAAATGTATCAGTAAAGATTTCATCTCTGTGTTTTGTAACATTCTTTGTAATAAATGGATAAAGGCCACTAAAGTGTTTTCCAGAGTTCTGTGCTCTGATCTAGCATATTTACCAATCCTGAAGAGTGAGGTAATGGGACCCTAAATGGGCGAGAATAAGGAAAAGACTTGGATTTTGTTTACCTCAGATGTTAGAGCTGGTTTGTGGTTCAAAGCCTGAACACTGAAGAGCTGAGGGTGTAAATTCTAGACTTGTCTGAGAGCCTGAGAACAGAAGAACCATGAGCAGGCAAAGATGGATGTCAGCTCAAGCAGTCAGGCAGAGAGCAAAGTCAATGCTTTTTGTTCCAGGAGGGCCTCGGCAAATTGCATGATGCTCTCTTACAGCGGGCCACTCAACAGAAGTGGGCCAAATGACTGACTTTCTCATTCTCTTCCAAAGCGCTCTGCTGCGGAGATGAAGTGCTTGCATATCATGTGAGAGTGAGCTGCAGCTTTGCTACTAAGGCTGCCAAACTTGGTAGTGCAGCCTTGCACGAGTTCTCTCCCATTCCCTGACCCACCTCCCCTCCCCATCACTTCTGAACGAAAGAATTGCATTACCGCTTGAGGTTATCATACAGACTGGTATAAATTCAACAGGGTGGTATAAATTCTCTTTTCCTTGAGATACGGTCTGAGTCTCTTGCTGTATAATATATGTTTGTGGTAACAACTTCTCTAGTTGCATAGTACTTCAGAAAGCACAGAGGACCTAATGACCTGATCCCTTTTAACAGAGGACAAGTAAACTTAATATGCCTTAATGTGATTTTGCCTAAATGTGGGTTGCCAGGATAAAGTTTTCCACACTGTGGAGCTTATTTCTTCTTCATACCTATAGACTGTATAGAAGCTGTGTTCATCACTGTCAATCAGTATACTAAGCATAAGAGACACCTAGCAACTCTGCATATCATAAAGTAGTGATTCACCCTGTCTAGAGAGGATGCATCCTGCTTAGGAGACATATAGTTATGGCTTGTATCTCATTGTTCCCTCAAAACTCAAGTGCTCATATGTGGGACTTTAGGGAGATGGCTGGGTTATGGACATGTGGTACTGGATTAGGGTGTGTGGTACTGGACAAGGGTGTTTGATAACTAAATGGGTTTAGCATGAATTGGAGTATAGAGGATGAAAGTCCCAGCTAATTAATAGGCTTATAGCTTGGATGATATATAAAAGAACAGAAAGAAGGAAAGTCTGCTGCTGCTGCCGCCGCCGACTCCTCTCTGCTCTGCTGCAGACTGCTTCTCCTCCACATTGCCCCTCTATCATGCCATCATGGCTTTGGGCCTCCGAAGGATGAGAACCTCTATAAATTGTGAAATGAAGTAAAATAAAACTTCCTTTCTTTAACTAGTTCGTGTCAGGTACTTGGTTCCAGCAATGAGAAAATAACCAAGACACAAGTGTTCTTCAAAATTAGTACCCACATTATGGAATTCCCATTTTGGCCAAGGAGGACTTACAATGAGGTAAAGAGTGACAGTCCAAGTGATGTGAAAATAATATTGATAAATATTCATAAAAATTAATATAATCACTTCCAAAAGGACAGGAGCCAATGCTTTCAAAAGAAAACAATCCCTTCTTAAATAATAGTTAATTTCTTAATCAGCAGTTAAGTAAAAGCTATTCAGTTTGCTCCATCAAATCATTTTTGTATCATCTGTCACCAACTTTACTTGTGTGTTAGAGGTCAAAAAACAGCCTTATGTGTGTTAGGCAATTCTTCTACCATCTCCAGCTGTATCTAATCACTAATTTTATATTTCCAATACAGTTATATACAGTTATTCGTTTTGAGCCTCAACTCAAAAAATTTAGTGTTACTATTATAAATCATTGTAAGCTGAAGTTTTTAATTGTACAAATAGAGCACCATTCTTACAGAAATTTTAACTTTATAGTTATGTTTAGAACTCTTTCTTCTATGAACCAGTAAAATTTATCAGAAGTATGTCTTTACTTTTTGAGTTCTACAGACTTTGGGGAAATTTTCTTTCAGAAAACAGGCAAAATTCTAATAGCCACATATTGCCTAAAGTCAAAACCCACAGAGTCAACAAATACTATTGTTTACATTATAATTAAGGGCCATTTATAATTAAATATACTAAAAATTTCAACACCTAATTTGAAAATACTTGCTCGTTAACAGCTGACACCTTTCAGTGAGCAGGAATATTAACTGGCAGGAATATTATGTAGATCTTCAAAAAAATTCCATTTGTTCACTTTATATACTTGTTGTACTCTGCCTTGGCCGCACCCCAGGTAACCCATCAGAACATTGCAGTTAGTATTGTGTTATATACCATGACTTTTGCAAAACACGCGACACTTTTCATATTAACTTTTCAGGGAAGATTGTTCTCCAAACATCTTCCTCATGAATTCCCCAGAAGCATGTTCTGATAAAACATCATGTGTTACTACTAACAGAGTGCATTTGGGGCAACTATAAGAAAGAATAAAAGGGCACAGGCAGGATGCAGTAACTTGTCACAGCACTGTGCTCTAAGCTGTACAATGTGCCATACCTCTGGACGGTGTATACAAAGTGCAGTGCATTTCCAATGGATGGTCAACTTGCTACACCCAGCTGAACTGAACTAGTGTGCTGCTGGATGTGGGGGGGGGGTTACCTGAGGGCTGTTGCCGGCAGAAGAGTCAGAGCTGGAGAAGCAGTTGAGATGCTGTTAGAGATGCTGTTTAGAGAAGCTGTTGGAGCTGTTGGAAGGTTCTAGATCTCTTGGGATGTTCTACTGGAGGACTTGGTCATGCTAGCTTTCCTGGTAAACTCGGCTATTCTTATTGGAGGAGGAGCTCCCTGAAAATGGCTCTGATTTACTTTGGGGAGCTCTGGGACTCAGCTTGAGTGTCACTTTCTGGCTCCAGAGGAGACAATGGTGCATTGTTCGGCCTCATGGAGAGGCTTGTTGCATTTCTTTTTTTTTTTTCTGACGGAAACTCAGCTTTCCTTGTCACTGGAGGAGTTGAGGGTTGAGGAGAGCTCACTGTTGCTAAGGACAGCTCTGATACTCTTGAGGACGCTCTGGCACTTATCTTAAGCATTGTTTCCTGGCTCCAGTTCAGATCCCCCAGCCAGCTAACGCAGATCCTTTATCCCACTGGCACAGACTTTCTAGCTTCCACCTCTGATCTTTGAGCCTTTCCAGCACAGATCCATGAAATGGGCCTGCACAAGACTTTGTCATGGGATCTAGGCCTCCAGTTGGACTTGTAAGAGGCACTGCTATGAACTCTAGATTTTTCTGCTTGACTCATGAAGAACGTTAGCATCCAGGCCCTCAGCTGGATTCTCTGGTCTTTAGTGTGGACGGGTTTCCTGCATTCCTTGTATATGATCCTTTGGGTGATTCATTATGGAATAATATTACAAAATGGGTCTTGTATTGCACTGTTTCCCTTGTAAAACCTCAAACCATGACACAAAGGAAGGCAGAAGAATCTAAATTCAGCTCTTATCTCTAATTGCAAAACTTTACCCCACAGGACTGTCTTGCACATTCAGGTTGCAACGCTGGGTTATGAGTGGGTCCTACAGCCTTATAGGTGTCAGTGGCAAAAAAAAAAAAAAAAGTCCAGGAACAGAAATGAAATACATGTGACAGTGCCATGAAGAGAAACGCTGTCTGGTTGTGGCGTTGAGAAATTTCTTGCCTCAGCATAGCAATTCACAGTGTATCTAGGGTCGACTGTAACAGCAGAGGCCAAGCTAGCAGAATGCCTGATGAATTACCTACCGCTGGCTGATAGAACCGCGCACTGGTATCTTGGTTCTTCCTACTATGAAAAATATTAATTATGTAATTAACACAGACTCATCACAGCAAAACTGAATATTTCAGAAAGAAAAATATAACCAAGGCAACTACAAGTAAGTTGTTAAATTCTCTCCTAAAGTCGCCCACTGTTTCTATCTTATGTTGTGCCCAGAATGCAGTTTTCTTTTTCTAACATTACTTACTTTACTGATATAAATATAACCTCATTGGAAAATTTGAAGATACAGAAATATGTAGGAACCCAACTGGAAATCCTTTCTTACATTTTAAGTTTCCTTGCCAGAAATAATAATTTCATTAATAATACTTCTAGAATATTTACCACCTACACACACTCACACAAATGCATATGTGCACACATATATGTGTACAATACACATATAGTAGATTATACATTTATTTTTATGCAACTTGGATTATGCATATATATATATATATATATATATATATATATATATATATAATTCTACGACTTGCATTATTCAGTCAACTAAGTTTTGGTAATATTTCCATGTCAGAATATAGAGAAACTTGCTTATTTCAATGGTTTTTAAGTGCCTTAACTCACAAACTTAACTTGTTTCATGTTTCTTCATGGGGAAGATAATCTACTTTGTGTTTGTGACAGAAAGATGGGCATGGTCATGTGTGTCAGCCAAAGGAGAGTTCACAAACAGAAGCAAAATTCTGCCAAATGTTTCTATTGCAAACTAATTTGCTACCAAGCCAGGGCATTTGTGAACCAAGATATTACTGTATTACATACTATGACTATACATAATGCATTTAACAATCACTTTTTATAAATATTTGAGTAGCTGTTGTTTATTTCAGCAATGCAAAT
>PVJA010015460.1:0-45283 GCA_004027025.1 Myocastor coypus | reverse complement strand
AAAAAAAAAAAAAAAAAAAAAAAAAAAAAAAAAAAAAAAAAAAAAAAAAAAAAAAAAAAACAAAGAAAAAAAAGAATAGCATAAAGGGCCCGGTAGTATGGCTCAGTGGTCTAAAAGCGCCTGCTTAGGAAAGCGTAGGTGGCTGCAGGGACCGCGGTTAGATCCCTGGCACCACATGCTGCACCAGCCCTGCCCTCAGGGCAGGCTCAGCCAACCATGAAAATAAATAAATAAACAAACAAAAAGTTCTGAAACAAGAAAAAAAATTCTTAAAAAAAAAAAAAAAAAAAAAAAGAAGAATAGCATAGTGACATTACTTGGGGAGGGAATTCATGATTATTGCTGTGCAAATTATTAGTCCAATAGAGTAGAAAGTCCTGTTCTTCCTCTTCTATAGTATTCTATTGGTTAGGAAAGAGCCACTAAATTCAGCCCACACAGGAAGCAAGGAGAATTAGACTCTGTGTTTTCAGGGAGATGTATTAAAGAATTGCAAGCATAGGTGAAAACCACCATAGTCTGCCCTCTCCCCAGAGGCTCCTTACTCGCTCCTACCTGCTGCTTGTCCTCATCCTTCCCACTACGGGGTCAGCAGTTCCCTGCTCTTGTTCTCTCAGGGCAGGAATCTCCAAGACAGACGCATCTGTGCAACCTCGCTTCAGCGGAATATGCCACCTGCTCCTTCAGTATGTGGCTATCCTAGCTAGCTCACTATGGTGCTGAGTTCACCTCCACACTGACGCTTCTCTTAGTTCACCTCCCCTCCTCAGCACCAACAACTGTGAAGACATTTTTCCTCTTTGTCAAGGAACCAATACTCTTCACATCTCTAAGCTCCTTTCTGTGAGCCAGCTCTAGCAACTCCAGGCAGACAACAGTCCTTTGCTTCAGATGCCAGATTGAGCCTCAGATTTGGATTGATTATTTCCCTCAGACTTCTAGATTTTTGCATATCTTCTTTCGCTACCAGGAGAATGGTAATCTAGAGTAAAGGCCAAGTGGGAAACTTATCTCTCTTCTCCCCTGCCCATTTCTACTTTCTTGATACAAATGGTAAAGAAAAGGTTAAATCAAACAGATTCTGGTGAGAGACCACACTAGAACAAAGTGGTAAAGTCTTTGTTTCTTAACAGTGTTATATTATCCCATTACTTGATATTTTTATATTTAATTGACATGTGACATCTAAATTTCCTCTGCATATCCTTGAGTTTCCTTCATTGCTTAAATACCATCTACCGCTTCTGCGTTCTTCCCCATGCATACTCTTTGGTTATCAGAAGTCATGTATCATACTCCTGCTATGCTTTGGTATCCTTTCTTATCCTTGCCTGTTCCCCGAGACTAACCACTGTTTTCCCACTGCCCTTTCTCTCCACCCCTACCACCGTGGTTTTCTCCACTGCATCTTAATCTTCTAGGTTAAGCTGACTTCTCCTTATCCACCTACAACTCTGGACTCCACACTGAACACAGCAGAATGATGTCCATTAAGGAAGAAAGCATGTATCATTCAACTTTACATTCCTAGTACTGATTACCAGGTACAACACCCAACACAGATTAAGTGTGCAATACTAGCGAACTGAGTTGTTGTTTGAGGGTCACATACCCATATCCAACTTGTTGAATTATTTTTCTAGGAATGCCTACATCTACTCTTTGTGTTAACATAAAAGGCTTATTTTGTAAACAGGCCATTTAAAACAACATGCACGATGCTCTTTCTGCATCCCCTGATTGCATATTTTTGCAAAAAAATATTTTATAGAAATTCTCTCATCATTCTGATGATGTAGGTTCATATCTTTGCATTGAATGAATAGCTTCTTTATTGACTTTTCCCTTACAGATTCTTTCTTTGAGAAAAGTAGAGCTTTCAAATATGAAGGATTTAAAATATCTATATATCAGGAAAGAGAAAAGAAGTAATTGGCTTCTAAATTCCTGACAGTGTAATAAAGCAGTTTTGATAGCACTGATTTAATAACCAACTGAAGATAAGTTTTAAAATTGCATGATCTATAGATGCTTTAAAACAAATAATTCAGACAGCAGAGGCACATGAGAAGAATGAATGATGAGCGAGGGTGATCAATACTGTGATATTTATTCTGTCTGGAGGCCAAGAGAACAGCACTGGGATGTGTTCACGAAGAAGCTAACACGCTTTATGTATTGTGACCCTTACAAGAAACGCCAGTGCGCAGGGGCTGGCGCCGCTTTCTGCTGGGCACTGTAGTCAGTAACTACTTCGGTTCTTTGCCTCACCCAGACCCTGCGGCAGAC
The DNA here is from genome assembly GCA_004027025.1 of Myocastor coypus. NCBI lineage: Eukaryota > Metazoa > Chordata > Mammalia > Rodentia > Myocastoridae > Myocastor > Myocastor coypus. Next base: position 42,994 of record PVJA010015460.1, on the reverse strand, counting down.
CCTGTTGTACTAGGGTTTTGTAACCAAACTACATGTATGTGTACAGATACGCACATGTGTGGGCACATATGCAGAGTGAGTCCATAGGCTGGAAACCCAAGACAGCCCACAGTTCAGTTCCGGTTTAAAGGTCAATAAACTTGGGATTCAAGAACGGCTAATTTCGGTTTCAATCCAATTAGAGGGAAAATTTGATCCTCCAGCTAAAAGGCAGAGAGGACAAATTTTCTCTTACCTGGGAAAAAGTCAGAATTTTTGTTCTATTTAGGCTTTCAGTGAAAGAGGCAAGGCCTCTATTAAGGAGAGTACTGTGATTGGCTAAGTCCAGCAATTTTAAGAGCTAGTTTTGCTCAAATGTATATATGAAACATTTAAAATAATGTGTTTTCTTTCTTTTTTTTTTTACTTATTATGGCTAGCTCAGCCTGCCTTGGAGGTGTGACTGGCACTGCATGTGGTGCCAGGGTTCGAACTCTGGTCCCTGCAGTTGCCTAAGCTTTTCTAAACAAGCACTTTAGACTGCTGAACTATCTTGCTAGCCCCTAAAATAATATTTAACCAATTTTTTATGGACTGAATGCCAGATAATGAGCTCCAACCCTATAGTGATGAACAAATTCACCTTACTTAAAGTCACAATTAGTGCTTGGAATTTGGAGACTGTGAGTGTTTGTGAGAATTAAATTCTTAAAAAAATAAATGTAAAAAATATGTCACTGTGTATCACATATAAACTCTTTAAAGATGATGTTAAAATTAGTGACATTGTTGCTCTTGCTCTCTGGCCAACTTGGCGGCTGCTCCTGGTTGAGGGCCATCCTCACCTAAGGCAGGAAGATGGTGGCCGCAAAGAAGACGAAAAAATTCTCTGGAGTCTGTCAACTCTAGGCTTCAGCTTGTTATGGAAAATGGGAAATGTGTGCTGGGTGCAAGTGGACGCTGAAGAGGAGCAGACAGGGCAAAGCAAAATTGGTCTCCTTTGCCTACAATGGCCCAGCCTTGAGGACATAGAGCATTACGCCATGTTGGCCAAAACTGGCCTCCACCCCTACAGCGGCAATGATATGGACCCGGGCACAGCACGTGGGAAACGCTACAGAGCATGCGCACTGGCAACCGCTGATCCAGGTGATTCTGGTATCATTAGAAGCCTGCCCGAACAGACCAGTGAAAAATGAACCAAGCAGAAGCTTTCATTAATAAAACCTGCAAAATAAATTAGTGACATTATTATTAAATGTGTCATTAGTTTGTTCACGGAAACCCTTGTCATAATGCATTTGATAGGTTCTCAAAGTGGATTTTAAATGAAAATATATTTAATACATATCTTTATCCTTTTTCTTGGTTTTGTGGTATAAAGATAAAAATTTATGTCACTAGACAATTAATTTCCCCTATATATCCTCTTGCAAAAATAATACTACGTTTGGCAGAGACATGCCTTATTCCTGCTGATGTCATTAGAAAATGGCACAGACACCCCAAAGAAGAAATTGACAGCTTAGGTGTTGTGAAAAGAAATAACAATCAAACTGGAATTTGTTCATCCTTGATGTGCCTTTTAAAAGGGCTTCCTAGGGCTGGGGAGATGGCTCGGTAGAATAAATGCTTCTCTGGCAAGTGCAAGGGGCCTGAGTTCAATCCCCGATTCCAGAAAAAAAAAAAAAAAAAAAAAAGAGATTAAAAGGGCCTCCTGGCAGATCTAAAGTCCAGAAGCAGTTAGGAAAAAGTAGAGACCGTGTAAGTGTACTTCCCTCTTCTGGGCTGTATAATAGAGGTACAACACTTTCACTTTCAATGAGTCAAACAATGGGGCATTTACCTTCTTCCCCGACCCTACTCCAAGATGTTGGAAAGGTGTGATTAAGGGAGTCCTGACCGGTGAATAAGCCATGTGTCCTAAGATATGAAAAAAAAAAAAAAGAAAGAAACAAATGTATTTCATACTTGGCTTCACAAAATTCCACCCTTATTCGTAAGGCAAGACTCCATACAAAATTATTAAAGTAGTTGTGTATGCTTTCTTCTCATTCTTCCATTGACTCTTCCAGGTAAGAGTCTCCCAAAGGCCCATGTTAAAGGCTCAGTCAGTCTGGGGTGTTATTGGGAAATGATGGGAATTCAAGAGAGGAAGCTGTACCACTGTCCACGGAGGGAATGTCGGGACCTCTTTCGGCCTGTCTGCTGGCTTCCAGTTGCTATGTGGTGAGCATTTTCCTCTTCCTTGTACACCCTGCCAGAAGGACAGTGGTACCTTGGTTCACAAACTTAATTTGTTTTACCATTTGGGAAATATGATTGCACTTGGTTTGTGTGGGGAAGGTACCCTTGTTCATGTTTGTCACCTGAGGCAGAGACTGTGAATGTAAGCAAAATTTTTCTAAATGCTTTGATTGTGGATTGAATTGCTTTCAAGCAGAAGTGTTCATGAACCAAGATATTGTTATGGCAGAAGAGACTCCATTCTGTTTCCTTAGAACTGTGGTTTTTTTTTTGTTTTTTTTTTTAATGTATTTGGTCATTGCAGGGTCTCACTAGGCAGCTCAGACTCATGGTGATCCTCCTGCTTTCAGACTGTCCAGGGCTAGAATTACAGGCATGCACAACTATGTCCAGACTCTGGCCTGCTCAGCCTACCCTGAGGGTGGGGCTGGCACAGCACGTGGTGCTGGGGATCGAGCCACGGTCCCTGCGCTTGCCTAAGCACACTCGTTAGTCCACTGAGCTATGTTGCTGGTCCCCAGAACTTAAATTAGCATTTTAGAAGTCCCTTAAAGGTCCCGGCAGGATGGCTCAGTGGTCTAAAGCACCTGCAGGTGGCTGGAGGGACCGCGGTTAGCCCTGCCCTCGGGGCAGGCTGAGCCAGCTATAAAAATGAGTGAATAAAAAAAATAAAATAAAATAAAATAAAAATAAAAATAAAAATGAGTGAATAAACAAATAAAGGTTCTGAAACAAGAAAAAAATAAATAAGTAAAATAAAATTTCTTAAAAAAAAAAAAAAAAAAGAAGTCACGTAAGCTTAGACATACTCACTCTCCACTCCCTCCCCTCTTAGTTAGCTATAAACCCACACGAAGAGGAACAAAATGTTATCTGGAAGGGTAAGTTAGACTTTAACCACACCCTGCCTGATTTACTAAATGTAAATCTTGTCACTGGAAGGCCCTAAACCTTGTGTATTCTTGTAAATTTCCCAAATGAGGTAATGTGGTTGCCATAGAAACCTGTGAAGAATAAAAACTCTGGAGAGCAAAGCCGCAGGGTTGACATTTTCTGACTCTGTGTCAGGTTGTCTTGTCAGCCACTGGCTAATAAATCTTATTTATCTCTCCCCAGCTTCCCTGGGTGAATCTGCACTGTTTTCCCCTGCAACAATGCCATTATATTGCCTCACCACAAGCCCAAAGGAAACAGTCTGAAGCAACCATAGACTGAAACCTTTGAAACTGTACGCTGTGGTAACCTTCCCTCTTCTTAAATTAATATACTTGAGGTACTTGTTATGGTCATGGAAATCTGATTAATACAGGCCTCTTGCTTTCCAGAGCAGCCAGGGACCGAAATCCTTAGTTTTTTTATCTTCATATTTTAGGTTTTTAGGAAAGGGTGTGTTATAAATTTGTGGGCATCAGTTTATTTGGAGTGTTCACTCTCTGTCTTGATAATCTTTATGTTTCAGAGCTTCAGGTCTTGCAGGCCTTTAGGACTACGTTCTTCTACGTAGCAATTTGCCATTTAAGAAACTATCTGTTTTAAGAAGCTTTAATTTTAGTCATCACACAGGGTTGGGGAGGAATTTCCTGCGACTGGAAAACCTTCCTGGTGTTGGTAAAGTCACAGCAGACCGTCTCACTGCCCCCTCTCCTCTCACACCGAGACCAGGCTTGCTCAGCTGCCCTTCGCACCTCCTGCAGCTCTGAGGTCCTGCTGCTCTGGTCACAGCGCAGGCCACTTCCGCTCTTTGTGTGCGAGTGCCTCCTGCACCCCACCTCTGTACTCAGCGCATTCATGCTATTGCTTTTGCTGCGAATGCCTTGCACTTCACTTTCAGCCGACCCATGCTTCCTACTTCACCTGGTCCCTCCTCGAACAGTTTTTTGTTCCCTCCAAGGCCTATGATTTAGTGGAGGAGATGCACCATCTTCCGAAGAAGTGGAAGAGCATAAAGTAATCTCCAACCAGTAGCCGTTTGTCTGAAGGTGTGATGGTGGATTCGTTGTCCTCACCCCTATCACATGTGTTTTCTTATAAGGAGCACAGAACTGTATAATGCAGTGAGAAAGATGCAGTCACAACCAGTTTGCCTGGGTTTCAAGGAGTTCAGATGTGGCTGAACAGGTGGACTGAAACTTCTGCACTCCAGAAAATTAGAAGGAACTGGTGCAGAGATGTTGGGTGGGAGCTTACAGCCTGCCTGGTGCTATAGCACCTGCGCCCAAGGGCAGAAGCCAGCTCTCTTCCAACCTCAGGACTTTTCTTTGTCATGTTGTTTTTCTACGGTACGATTCCTACTTTTCTCTTTTGTTAAACTTCTTGATCTGCTTGTTCTCTTCTGTTGTTGCGAAAGCTGTGGTCATCTTTGTCTTTTTCTAAAATACCAGAAAATATCAGTACTCTTTGTAGGGTTGGTTTGGTTGTCATGAATTTCTTCAATTGTTCTTTGTCATGGAAGGATCTAATCTCTCCATTAAATTTGATAGATAGTTTTTCAGGATACATCAATCTGGACTGAAAGTTGTTTTCTTGCAGGACCTCAAATATCTCACTCTAAGCTCTTCTTGATTTGATGGTCTGCATTGAGAAATCTCCCATAATTCTGATGGGCTTTCCATTATAGGTGATCTGTTTTTTCTCTCTAATAGCTTTTTTTTTCTTTGTATTTTAGGGAAGGATCTACAGGGTGTGTTCCAGGTCTCACTACTCTGTAGATCAGATGTGTAGTGATCTATTCACAGCCTCCCAAGAGCTGGGATTACAGGCATGCGCCACCACACCCTGTCTCAATTGCCATCTCAGCATGCTCTATGGGTGTGCTATGGCAGGCCTGGGGATCGAACTCCTAGCCCATGCGCCTGCTTGCAGGCTCTTTAATCAGTTGAGCTATTTGGCTGGCCCTTCTAATAACTTTTAATATTCTGTTCTTTTGCTCCATTTCCATGATCACCAGTATGATGTGTCTGGGTAACAATTTATTTTGATTATGGGTCGCTATAGTTCTACATGCTTTGGTTATGTGCATATCGGATTCTTTCCCCATGCTTGGGAAATTTTCTGCTACCTCTTCTGCAAGCACTTTTTTAAAAATATCTTTTATATTAGTTCCACATGTTTTTGATACCTATTATTCTTATGTTATTTTTCTTTTCATCATCTTGTGGCTGTTGTGTTGTTATGTCTTGGTTTTCATTATTTTTAAGAGATGTTTCCTTTCGTGTGCACTAGACGCAATGCTATCTTCAAGGTCTGAAATTCTATCTTCTGTTTCATTCAAGCAGTTTCTGAGCTATCGGTGGAGTTCTTAATGTCCTGGATATCAGTTTGAAACTGTTTCATGCATTCTGCTATTTTCTTGTATTGTTCATTCAGTGTTGCAGTCATTGTCTATTCCTTTCTTTTTTTATTCATATCTTCCTTTGATGTATTCAGCGACTCTTTCATGTCGTTGTCGTTTCTTTTTTTACCTGAAAGACTATTTCTGATCTGATTTCCTGCATAGCCTGAGGGAGTTGTTTCTTCACTTCCTTTGCTGTCATCTCAGAAATTTCAGGTGTGTGACTTCCAAGTTCTACGACCCTGTCTCCTGGGTTTATTTGGGGTGGCCTTCAGGTCTGAGACTGATTTTCATTCCATCCTTTTGTCATTGTTTGCAGTAATGGTAGATGGGCAAACTGCAGTCATCCATCCAGGCTCTCCAGAGTGTGCAAGAGCTGAATAGGTTCACGGAAGCTCATGCTGTGTGGAGTTCAGCGTGGTTTCTATCTCATTAAGGAGAGGGGGCAAGCCGAAGTCCAAGAAGGATCTGATGATGAGGAGGTCAAACTGAAGATGTACAAAGCTCTCTTGATGGAGGATTGGCAGAGGGTGGTGCTCCACAAGGTTCCTGCAGGGTGTTGTGGTAGTCAGGACTTCCCGATGGCCTTCAGGGTGAGGAGGGGCGGCTGACTCAGCAAACTCCAGTGGTAAAGCTGGGGATGTGGGGCTAGGGCTGCCTAGTCTCCCTGACAGTCTTCAAGCCAAGTAGAGGTTGCTGGACTCAGCAAACTCCAATGCGAAGTCTCTTTTTATTTTTTTAATTTACAGAAAAAACATAAATAATAAAAATACCAATATAATATTTCAAAACAAGTACGTAGGAGAGGAAGAATGGTTAATACATTGCATAGTATTATCCTCAAAGTAGTAGCTCATATTACAAGATATCAGCATGAAAAATTGATCAAACCATATAGGCATAAACCTTTCCTTTCAATTAGCTAAAAGCAATTAGTAGTATAATATCTTAACGATTTTTCCTTATATATATATATATATATATATATATATATATATGAGTGAGTGTGTGTATATATTTGTTTTTCTTTGTAAACAATGTGTTGTCTCCCTAGGACAAGAAACTGGAAGAGTAAATATGATGCAAAATGTGCAATAGATATTGTGAAATAGGAAGAAAAGACTCAAAAGGAAAGAGAGACTGGAATACGAGGAAGGAGAAAAGCAGAAAGAGAAAAGGAAAAGTGCATCTAACTATCTTCTTTTAGGATTAAAATGGCATTTTTATTTCTGACAATGTGTTGAACAACAAATAGGTTTTTTATTTTTAAAGTTTTTTTTTTTTTTAATGTATTTGGTACCGGGTCTCACTATGCAATTTGATCTCATGGTGATCCTCTGGTTTTCAGCCTCCTCAGCATTGGTACTACAGACATGTGCCACCACAGCCAGTATCAGTGGCCAGCTCAGCATGCCCGGGGCCAGCGTAGGCGTGGCCTGTGGTGCCAGGGATCAAACCAGGTTCCTGCACTTGCCTAAGCAGGTGCTTAGTCCACTGAGCTGTCTTGCCAAACCTCCAAACAGGCTTCTCTCTCTCTTTTTTTTTTTTTTTTAAAGAGAATACAACAATAAATGAACATTAGAAACAATATAGAATTTCACTAAACAGGATATAGAAAAATGGGAAGTCTTTAGATTTATTTTATAAACTCAGTTCATTTTATACCTGCAGTATAACTTTAATACTCAAAGATAGCCCTAAATAGTAAAGATTTAAAAGGAAAGGGAAATTTTAGTCAATTTTAATTACAAGCACAGAGGTAGCCAATGCAAGGGGGAGGAAGAGAAGGCTAGGGAACTTTTGAGAGTATCAAATCCTGAAAATAGTGATAGCTTCTCTCTGCTCTTTATAGATCAGAATTAGATTTCATAGTTGTACAGGACAGGGTAGCCAAATATAACAGTGCCTTAAACACTGTAGATTTTAGTTTTCCTTTTCATTAACAGAAGGCAAGGGCAACATTGTCTGAGGTTCATATGCCGACTCTTCAAGTGCTCAGGTACTGGCTTGTTCCGGAGCTGATGTGATACCTCAAGAAACTTCATTCAAAGACTACAGTGTGGCCACTGAGGCTCTTACACCCATACCTGTCTTCAGCAGCAGTGTGGAGAAAAGGATATAGCAGGAGGTGACAAAAGGCACATCCCAAATATATTTTAATGTGATTTTCTTGAAACTGCCAGGCAGCAGAGCTGTTGATAGCCTACTGGTGAGAATTTAGTTTATTGGCATATCTACATGTAAAGGATGATGGGAAATGCAGTTATTATCTTCCTGGCCAGATGCCCAGCTACAAATCAGAGGATTAATGAGATATGGAGAGAGAGAGAGAGAGAGAGAGAGAGAGAGAGAGAGAGAGAGAGAGGAAACTAGCTACCCCTGTTCTGTTCCTTTGTTCTGTAGGAAGGAAGTGTCTCCGAGTGGGCAATACTGAAGCATTGGCTCTCTTCTGTGCATTTCCTTTGTCATACCCAAGTTCATGCAGAAGAGGTTGGCTCCTGATTCACAGCCTCCATATAAGTGTAGAAATCAATGTGTTTTTGAGTGACAGTCAGAAAGGCATTTCAAGCCAAGGGTTTTCAAAACAAAGCCCCTCTCCCCAAGCCTACCCCTTCCCATTTGACTTCTTGTGAAGTGGTATCTTCATTTGCCCAAGTTCTCAAACCAAAATCATTGAAGTCCTTTTTTTTTCTACCTTTGTCTTCCCTATTTCCCCAATCTTACTTTAGTGGGGTAGAGCTATCTCCAAAATGTACCACCAGCTGCCCCTGCCTTCTTTCCCCACAACTCCTTCCTAGCTGAGCTTCGGTAGTTCACAATACTGTTCTGTCACCAGGATCTCCCCTCTGTCCTTCTGCTTTGCAACATCACCCTTATTTTCCATTTGTAAATGGAAAGAGCTTTCAAAGCCATTTTCTCACTAGAAATTTTTCAACTTCAAGCTAATTTCATTTCATTAGAAAGAAGCAAAACAGTACAGATGTGTGTAAAGAGAAATCTAGTTTTCTCCTCACTGGCCCACGATCCCCTGAAGTAATCTATTAATGAGCAGGTTTATCTTATTTTTTTTCCTGATCAATCTCCTTGTATACCTGCATTTATACAAATAAATACAAATTATCAGATAATCTGATTTTGTTTTCTGAAAAACAAGATACACATTACTCTATGAATTTTTATTTATATCTTAAGTAGCAATTATATCATGCTATGCTATTGCTTAAAAACACACCAAAAGCTTTCCACAACATCTACTATGTTGTTTTCTAAAGGATTTTAAAGCATCTATTTAATTTGGCATATAAGGCAAGTGTAGGGATAGGAGACTTTCTTTTTAAAACTTTTTAAAAAAATTTTTTTAAAGAGAGTACAAAATAGTATTAAAACAGAAAAAAATACAAGTGATACAGAACTTCACTTTAAATAATATGCATTTCACAGCATTTGTTGAAATGCTTGGTGTTGTCTTCCAAGCAGTCATTCATATTACCAGATATATGCATGCAAAATTGGAAGATGAGAGAAATATATAAGCAACTGAGCAGACATAAAGGAGGAACAACTGAAACAAGGAGACAAAACAAGGTAAGCATTATCCACTCCTTTCCATAGACCAGCAGAAATCCACTGTACCGTTTTCCAAGCCATCTTGCTTACAGACAAAGAAATGCCTTTCACCCACTTCTTCACCTGCCCGTCTCAACTCAGTGAATTTTTTTTTTCCTTAATAATTGGACATGTTTAGTTTCTTTTTTTAAACTTTATTTACTTACTTATATTATGGCCAGCTCAGCCTGCCCTGGGGTGAGGCTGGTGCAGCATGTGGTACCAGGGATCAAACCGCGGTCCCTGCAGTTGCCTAAGCTTGCCTAAGCAGGTGCTTTACACTGCTGAGCCATCTTGTCAGCCCATCAACTCAGTAACTCTTGCCTTCGGAATAAGTTCATTCCTTTTTCTCAGGACCCTTCAGATTACATTTCTCTTTCAGGTTCTCACACTAAGGAGATGATACCATGTTTTCACATGCAGGTCTGATTTATTTCACTTAGGAGTATGCTCTCTTGTTATATCCATGTCTTAGTTACTCTTCTGTCATTGCTGGGACAAATACCTGACACTCAAAATTAGGGGAGGTAAGGTTTATTTAGCTCACAATTACAGGAGGTTTCAGTCCATATTCAGTGACTCCAAGGCAGAGTGGCACATGACAGAGGGCAACCTTTCATGGCAGCAGCTCACAGCAAGAGCCAGGGAGAGGTAGCAGCAGCTCAAGCAGCTAATTTCTCTTCCTTCCTTACACTGGAATGCAAATCACCTGCCCCAGGGAAGGTGCAACTCCCATTTTCACAATAATCAATTACAAATTCCAGAAGCTGCCCCAAGACTGCATGAGGCTTTGGAGGAACACCTATACACAAACCATAACAATTCATTTACTGAGAAAAGTCTAAAAATTATCCTGTTGTATAGCTGAGTAATACTCCATTGTGTAAAAGTACCATATCCCCTTTACCCATTGATGGGCATCTGGGTCATTTCCAGGATTTAGCTAACACAAATTGCTCTGATACAGACGTGGTCATACATATATCACTGCGTCATGATGTTTTCAGTTCTTCTGTAAATGTACTCATGAGGGAAATATCTGCCTTGAGTGAGATCTCCAATCCTAGCTTTGAAAGGAATCTCCACACTGATTTCGATAGTGCTTGTGGCAGTTTGCACTCTCACCTTGTACCAGTTTGCACTCTCACCAGTAGTGGAGAAGGATTCCTTTTTCCCTATATCCTCTCCAGCATTTGTTATTAGTTGACTCTTAATATTTGCCATTCTTTCTGGGGTGAAATGGACACTCACCATTGTTTTAATTTTCATTTCTCAAATGACCAATGAGGCTGAACATTTTTTCATATATTTACTTGCCATTTGTACTTCTTCCTAAGAAAAGTCAACCACATCATGCTATCGTGTTGCTGTGAGTGTATCTGAAGACCATATAGTTGTGGAAAGTGAACTGGCTGAGAACCTCTTGGTTTCTGCTTGTTTTAAAGTAAGGAAGACTTGGACATGTTTCAAGTAATAAAATAAGAGCCAGGGTCGTTATTGGAGGTGCATCAGAGAAAGAATTATCATGAGTTCAAGGTTAACTAATTAATAACTTTATTGACTGTCCTTTACTGCTGAGTGTATATAGAGACCCAGCAAGCCAGAGTCCTTAGGACAGTTGGCTTTAGATAGTGTCTTAGTTACTCTTCTGTCATTGCTGGGACAAACACCAACACTCAAATTAGGAAAGCAAAGGCTTGTTTAGCTCACAGTCACTGGAGGTTTCAGTGTATATTCAGCTGGCTCCAAGGCAGAGCAGCACATGGCAGGGGACAACCTTTCATGGCAGTGGCAAAGAGCAAGAGAGGAGCGAGGAGTAGCAGCAGCTCAAGCAGCTAACTTCTCTTCCTTCCTTGCATTGAAATGCAAACGACGCGCCCCAGTACAGGTGCAGCACCTGTATCCACAATAATCAATCACGTACTCCAAAAGCCACCTTATGACTGAATGAGACTTTGGGGGGATTTCTATACACAAACCATAAGAGACAGTTTCTTCTCCGAGAGCACAGGGGCAAATACACACCATACAGAAATAAAGCAGGTGTGTAGACATAAGCACAAAGTAGACATGGATCTCAGAAGTCGTGCACCTCCAAACCTAACAAATTCCAGCTCTATTTCATTTTGTTCAAGGCAAGATTTTCCTCTCAATTATGACCCAAAGTTTATCATCCTGATAGTGATGTTGCGTGTGCTCTTTTATGGAAGCCTCCTAAATTTTACCGCCACAAGCTTTTACAAGTAATGTTTACTACTTTATCACATACCACTAATTTATGTTGTGCTTCAAACAAAATCTGCCAACATCAGCAAGACCATCCTATTCTCATGCTCAGTATTTAGCAGTAAAATTTAAATGTCCTTAAGTACAATAAAACAAAAACTGAACACTCAGGTAATGCTGAGATGTGTGTTTCTCAAAGAAGTAACTACCATTTTAAAAATGCTGCAATAATTTGTCTTTATTTTTCTAAGTAGGTGAGCACAATAGGAACAATATTCTTCTGGTCAACACTCAAGGGATTCAAGAAGTGTGTAGGGTCCTGGTCTCATGAATGAACGTGAATCTCCTCTGTACACACCTTGCAGAGAAAGGACAGGGAAAGCTTGATACCAGAACGGGAACTCTTATGTTGTGTATTATCAAAAGAATACAGGGGCCAGTGCTTTGGGCTTAGGAAAGAATTACGGACTGAAGTTCCTCCTCTCTATTTCACTGCTGCATTCTCAATATATGTCTAAGTCTTAAACTCAATGTCTTGAGTTGACTTTTTAAAAAAATTTTCCTACTATAGCACTGATTTCTTCTTTGGCATTTATGTCTCGCTTTAGACATTACGTTTACAAGAATCCCAACAACAAACATATAAAGGGAGCTTAGGGTTTCAGAGCAAGCTTTAGGTGTTCTATACATTATTCCAGTTACTATTCTGATGCTTAAGAATTTTTGTGCAGTCAAGTTTTGCCTATACAAGAACAGGTTGACATTGGCCAGGGGCATCATTACACTTGATTTACTTTTGAAAAGAGTCTAAACATTTGAAGAGAAAAATGTAAGAAAAAGCTCTTAGTTTCAACAGATAAAATTAATCCTCTTCTATTATATTTGCCCACTTGGTGTAGTTCCAAACTAGGAATGAAGAAAATGAATGGTTGAATTATGAATGAGGAACCAGCAAGCTAGTGGTCTGCCAGATTTCCTAACCAGCTGACAGCAAATAGGAGCAAGTCAACTAAATTCATATGACTTTTCTGAACTAGAAAGCACAACTTTTATGAATGCTGGTGTACCTAACAACTTTCCTATGCCTGCATGTGCACTCCTGATTTCTTATGTGCCTACCTTAAGATTACCACGATAGTCTTATCAGTGTTTGATGCTGCCTTTTATCCTTCATTTATGTTACCTATTGATGAAAAAGATATATTTTAATAAATATTATACCATTCATGTTTTTAAAAACTGACAGGAGGCTGAAGAGTGCTGCCTCAGTAAAATAACTGAAGGATTATTTTCTAGACTGTCAGACTTCATATTTGTCATTTAATAAAAACGACAACTCACACGTTACATGATTCCCATTCATGTTGTGGTCTGGGAATAGAAACTGGTTTAAACAGGCCCTTGTTTCATTTGGACACTATGGTTGTTCTGTACTGGGGTTCACTGGTAGGTCATATGTTGATAAACTAGCCAATTCCCTACATTTTAAAAATGATTACTAAACATTAAAAAAGAACTCAACTTAGAAATGATCTGAAGGCCCACATTGAGATGTGCTTTGTGCCAGCTTTCAGCTAAGCTTGACTGCCCATTAGGGCCTTTGGTCTTTTTGTGAAGCTGAGCTATTGCTCAGGAGGCATTCTGTGCAAGGTCTATGGAGAAATGTGTTGAACGTTCCACATGGTTGGATGAACTGAAGAGCAGAATGTCCATTATGTACATGTCCCAGGCTCATCTGCAATGTCCAGTTTTCCACCTGACCACACAGAGATGGGTTGGCTATAAATTGTTATGTTAGTGTCAGCAAATAAAGCTTTCTTGGGGCCAAATTCTTTTGTCTTTTCTTTTCTTTTCTTTTCTTTTCTTTTCTTTCTTTTCTTTATTTCTTCCTTTTTTTGAGCGTTAACTAGAGTTGTCACTTAAGAAATCTTTGCATTATATTTTCCTTAGGATTTTTCAGGCTTTTCTGGAAAGTTTGAAATGAGTAACTTTCCTCTACATAGCCTTTTTAAAATTTCAATTTTTTTTGCTTCATTTTTATGAGTGTTCTAATATCCTTAGTCATAGTACAGTTTTATGTACAGTATTAAGTTGTACCCAAAGAAGCAAATTCAACTTGCCTTTTACATGAAATCAGTGGCTAAAAATTAACTCTTTGAATAATAAATTGTACATTTTTGGTACATATATTAATATTTTTAATAGATTACACTTAATGATTCCTCTTTGGCGTACTCTAACTTCCGTCACCCCAATTCTTCAAAGTAGCTATTATTTGTCTTCCTATTTTGAAGATAAAGGCCAAGTCTTACAAACTTTGCTGCTATGAACATGGGTGGAATGTATCACTATGTTATATTTTTAATTCCTTTGTGAAGATGACAAAGAGAGGAACAGCGGGGACAAGAGGAACTTCTAGTCTGCTAGTTTTCTGAGGTCTCTCCAAACTGATTTCCACAGCGGTTGTTCGGAGCTACACTCCCTCGAACAGTGGAGAGGAGTTCCTTTTCCCCTACAACCCCACCCGCATTTGTAATTGGCTAGCTTTCTGATAATAGCCATTCTTTCTGGAATGAAATGGAATCTCAGTGTTGTTTTAATTTGCATCTCTCAAGTGATCAGTGAGATGGAACATTTTTCTCATAGATTTATTTGCTGTTTTTACTTCATCTGAGAAGTGTCTATGTATTTCAAAGGCCCAGTTTTGGGTTGTACCTTTAAATTTGAGGGGTATAATTTTTGAGTTTTTTATACGTTTTAGATAGTAATCCTAATCCTTTATCTGAGGAAAGCTGGAAACATTTTTTCCTGTGCTGTGATTTGTCTCTTTACTCATGTAAATGAGTTCTACTCGGTCATGAAGAAAGGTAAGCTTGAGCCATTTCTAGCTACATGAATGCGCCTTGAGGCCATTCTCTTACATCAAATAAACTGGAAATTTTTTTTCCAGCTTTCCTCAGATAAAAGATTAGGATTACTATTTAAAACATATAAAGAACTCAAAAATCATAAGCTGGAGATGTGTAAATAGTGCATTGTTTCTATCACATGAGAAACTACAAGTGTAAATAAGGACCAAAATGTATAACACAAATTGTGAAATGAAAAGAAAATTTTCCAGTAGAAAAGAGAACTATAGTGATGGTGAAGAAGGCAGGATGTGAAAAAAAAAAAAAAAGAGAGAAAAAAATTGGAGACAAAACTTTTATAAGTAAGGAGTAGAAGAGAGGTTGGGGGAAGGTAGGGAAATGGGAAAAATTAAGTTATATCACCTATAATTACAAATTCTCTATAATGAAATGATCATTATGTATGCTTAAACATGCCAATAAATTTAATTTAAAATAAATAAAACTTTTGATCCACCTTGGGAAAACAAAACAAAAAAATAAATAAATAAATAAATAAAAAAGAGAGAGGAACCATAGCAAGAATAAGTGCCTTACTGGAAGTCACACACAAGTAGCTGGTGGAACTGGATCTTTACTGTATTGCTTTTCAGATTCTAAATTCATTTACTCCAGCATTCAACAGTCATGAATGACTGCAGCGTTGACCCTGTGCTGGCTTGTAGAACACAAGGAATGAGAAGGCACTATCCCTCCCTGCTTTGGGAAAGCTTCCTGTCTAATGGCGGGTAACAGTCAAGGAAACAAGAAACAGTAATACAGGCTTGGCTGTGATTTATTAGAGAATTTACAGGTACTGGTAGGGTCTTTCAAGGGGTCCTTAGTCGGGGGGGGGGCAGGCACAATTATAAGTGGTCAGCAAGAGCTTCCTGAAAGAGGGCTGTCTAATATGAATCCAAGTAAATAAACAGAATTCATGGTGGGATGTGGCAGACAACTCCTAGGTTGCGGTAAGAGCCAGTGCAAAGACCAACATAAGCCATAGTCATGTCACAGGAAAAAAAAAAAAAAAAAAAATAACAGGCCAGACTGGCTCAGTTACTGAGTGAGAGTGAGAGGTTGGGAAAACCTGAGCAGACCAGACCTGGGGGTCATGCTGAGGAGCCTCTCATAGATGTTCATATTGGAGAGGGTGGCATGCTGATTACTACAAGTAGCAAAGCCAAACACATTCAGCTATTCAGCTTGCATTAAAAAAAATATACCACAGGCTCGATGGTGGTCAGAGAAGAAATGTATTTCTCATTGCTCTAGAGGCTAGAAATCCAAGATCCAAAAGGCAACAGAGTGGGTGTCTGGAGAGGCCTTCTTCTTGGCTTGTGAAAAGCCAGCCACCTTCTTTCCGTGTCCTCACATGCCACCTCTTTTCCCCCCATACACATGTATGTGGGTGAGGGGAGAGGACATCCTTTTCTTGTCTTATAAGGACATGATCCTTGTCTGAGGCACATCCCTTATGTCCTCAACGAACCTTTATTACCACTTCTAAGTCTGTATTCCAAATATGCCAAACATGAATTTTGCATATGTATACAGCTATGAATTTCAGAGGATGAGCTACTTTTAAAATTCACCATGGCAGGCATATAAGAAAGGGAGGGGGAAAGAAAGTGAGATGGCATAAGTAAAGACAGGAGGTTAAAAGTGCTGATGGATGCTAGTGGCCTGGCCTGCTGCTAGTGACCAGATAGGTGGCAGTTCCATTTGTCTAGCAGTAGCATGGCCTGCCTGATCATTAACTAAGATTGGCAATTCAATCAGCATGCTGGAAGCAACCCCGTAACAACAATGGCCTCCAGCTCTGCAGACACCGCCTACCTGGGCAGCCAGTTACCAGGAATCCCTGAATTGGCTTGCACTTGGCTTTCTCCAGAGACACAGAAGTCCCTCTCAGAAGGCGTTCTTCATTGCTTAACCAAGAATGATGCTGGTCATTATTGGGGGGACAGCACAGCCCCGCTGCCTGATTTTATTTGATTCCATTGCAGTTATCTGAGGCTTAGACAGTTATTGATTCATGTCATCCTCTAGGTCTTGGATTCTCATCTAATCAAAACATTGCCAAGACATTGTCTCCTACATGGGAAATCATTCCGTGAATAAATGGGAGGCTTTCAGGCAAGACATGCTTAGGAAATGAAATTCAAGTAGGGGAAATTATAAAAGGGATACAGCAAACAAATGCTGTTCAGAAAGTCACATAGGACCTGATGCATGGCCTTGTAGTAACAATGGGGCCAATAGCAGGGAATGGAAAATTGAGGCAGTCTTCTCAGTTGAGCAGGATATCATTTCTTGCTACTTACAGAGGGTAAAAGTCTCTAACCTCCTTAGTGTGGCATAAAAGGTGTTTCCCTCCCAGTCTACTGAGGTTCCTGCTCTCACCACATAAATTTCCCTCTCCTTAAAATAACCTCTTTATTTTATTATGGGTCAAATTTCTGTTTACAAGTCTTCACTGAAGCATAACTGCTTCTTTGTAAAACTTTTTTATTTTATTTTACTAGCACATTCTTGCAGTGCATGCATTTACAGTCATCTTGGGAGGTGGGAACATGTACATTCTATAACTTCTTTTTGTAACCCTCTCCCTCCCTCTTCTTTCCTATTCCTCTCCTATCCCAGTTTTCATTCTTATTGGTATTTTTCACTCTAGCCCACATATGACATACAAAGTTTATTTATATGCATTGAGATTATTGGGTATACATGACTATACATGACTGTTTTTGGACAGCTTTCCTGGATCCTCTATGTCCTTACCCAGAAAATTCTCCTTTCTTTCCCCTACACATCCACTGGACGTTGTTGTGCTTCCTTATGGCCTTAATCCATGATGGACTTCGACTTAGTACATTTTGTGTTGCTATAACAAAACAGGCAAGGCTGTGTACTTGATAAGGGAGAAGGTTCACATAATTCAGGTTCTAGAGGTTCAAGAGCGTGGAGCCTGCATCTGTGCTGCTCTGGTGAGTCCTTCACAGCACGCAGCATTGTAGTCCTGGGCGGACATAGAGAAGCCATAGCAGGAAACAAGAGAAATTAAAAAGAGGTTCTGGCTTTGTTTCTAACCATCCGCTGTCATGGACCCCCCTCAAGAGCAAGAGCACACTGTCTGGAGAAATCATTCACACTCTCTGGAGAAATAACTTCTGGATTATTCCTAATCTCCTCTCCCCAGACCCCACCTCCTGAAGGTTCAAGCATCCGTGAACATCTCCATACTTGGGGCTGAGTTTACGGCACCTGAGCTTTTGCAGGATAAACTCAAACCCTATCCAAGCCATAGGAGAGATATGTAATACAGTTGGCCCTCAGTATGCACTGATGCTGTCTTTTCAAACTTGCTAACATTTTTGGTGACTCTCGAATCAACCACTGTAGCACTTCTCCATCTATTTGTGTACATGTACAAAAAGACAAAGATTTTTGTGCCACCTGACACACGCCACCAGCTGAAGTCAATGGGGTGGCATTTGGCCTTCCCCCAGCTCTCTCACAGTGCACATGAGTACCTTGCCAGGTTTACTGCAACATTTTCTCATGCTTGTGTTTTTAGTTGATGATTTCACTGTCTAAAATGGCCCACAAGTACAATCACGTGCTGTTTCATGTTCCTAAGCACAAAAAACTTCTGTTATGCCCGAAGGAGTAAACACATCTGTCAGGTAAGCTTCACCCAAGCATGAATTATAGTGCTATTGACTAGAAATTCAATGTATTTGTCTTTAAACTCAACATCCTAAATTGAAGTTACATATTGATTGGCTGATTAAAAAACTGTTGTGAGCAGAGGTTCATAGGAACCTAACTGTACATAGTATCTCCCTTCAGAGCAATTTCGTTCAGGATCAGATAATTCAGTATTAAACAGAGCTTTACAAAACATAACTCTCCTTAGTAACAGGGATCAACTGTATCTGGGTACTTATGTGTGTGTGTAACTCTTTGAGAAATGGAATAATCACTTTTGTATACCTACCATTTGTGTAATTTTTAATGTTGATGGTTGTATTAAAGAATATTTTATTTTATTTTCCTACACAGAAACTTAATAAGTTGGTTATTATGGGTTCTTTCTTATTCTAAGTTCACCAAGAATGGCTATCCAAATATCACATGATTATAGGTCACTTTTTAATACTAGTGTGAGCATTAAATCCTAAGGAATTGTGATTATTATTACTATTTTTTGTCTTTTTTGAGATAAGATCTCGCTATGTAGTTCAGGCTAGTCTGAACTCACAATAATCATGCTTTAGCCTCTCTACTTCAAGAGAGAGAGAAAGAGAGAGAGAGACAGAGAGAGACAGAGAGAGAGACAGAGAGAGAGAGAGAGAGAGAGAGAGAGAGAGAGAGAGAGAGAGAGAGAGAGAGAGAATGATGGTTAATTTGACTAAGAATCAAATGAAGTTAGCTTCATTCTCACTCTTGATCTCTCTTATGTATTGCCCATTCCCCTTATCCCATAAGAGCCTTTTGGGCTTCTGATATGAGAGCTCTCTCAACGTTAAGTTTTACAGTGCCATTAGAACAGGCTAGGTTATGTTGTGATAACAAAATTGAAACTCTTTTAAAAAGAACACAAATGCTTCTTTAAAAAAAACAAAAAACATGGGGCCTGGCGGGATGGCTCAGTGGTCTAAAGCGCCTGCTTTGGAAAGCTTGGGCGGCTTCAGGGACCACGGTTCGATCCCCGGCACCACATGCTGTGCCAGCCCTGCCCTCAGGACGGGCTGAGCCAGCCAAGAAAATAAGTAAGAAAATAAGTGAATAAACAGAGGCTCTGAAATAAGAAAAAAAAAAAAAAAAAAAAAAAAAAAAAAAAAAAAAATTTTTTTTTTTTTTGCTTTTTTTTTTTTTTTTTGTATCTGGAATCAAATTTAGGATCTTGTGCTTGCTAGACAGGGGCTAGACACCATGGGCCCTAAATTTTCTAAAACTGTAAGTTCAATTTGTAGTGGTTGGTGACAGTAGTTATTAATACACATCCAAGGACTCTGGCTGAAGGAAGCAGTGGTTCAAGGGGACTTTGCTGTTTGAACTGGAGGAAGACATTGATATGCTTGACGTGATGCTGGTTTTACCACCACGAAGGATGCTGGAGTTGTGGGGCCATGAAAGCTGACAGGGAAGGCCTGAGGACCAGGAATGTAGCTCAGTGGTACAATGCCTGCCTGGCAAGTGTGAGGTCCTCAAGTGGATTTCTACTGAAAAAAAAAAAAAAAAAATGCTTGGAGGTAAAGCAAGGAGCCTGAGAGGACAGTCTATGTGGCTGTGGGGATGAAGCTAAGTGCAGTGCAGGCCCCAGGAAGTCAGAGAGGCCAGGATGTGGAATGTGGCCCAAGGAAAGCTTTAGGCCATGAGCACAGCCCACTTGAAAGAGGCTCTGTGGGATGTAACTGGGAAGGCCAGAAGGACAGGTCTGCCTAAGGCCTTTGGAAGCATGTTTTACCACTGTTTCCAAGATTCTGTGTACGTAGCTATAAGATTTAACGTTTGCCCTGCTGGGCTTCAGTCTTGCTTCGGTCCTGGTTGTTCCCCTCTTCCTATGTGCTTTTGGAGTTCTCATTCCCACATGTTTACAACATGCTATTATGTCTTGGGAGTGTGTACCTTTTTTGTGTGTGTGTACTGAGGATCAAGCTTGGGACCTTGTCCTTGCCAGTCAGGCTCTTAAGTCACTGGGCTACCTCCCTGGCACATAACTTTTTAGAAGTTCACAGTTAAGTTTTTGCCATGAGTCTCAGAAGAGATTTTGAGTGAGACTTTTGAAAACCATTATGGAGACCTTGGGGAAGGAGTTATTGGGTTTGAAATTGTACACATGATAGTTGTACTATGTTAGACAGAAATATGATCTTGTATGTATTTTGGGACTATGTGTGTTTTCAGAAGATTTGTTTAGGTGTCAAGTTGACAAAGGGAGGGATGTCGTAGTCAAATTTGATTGTCAAAACTTGACAAGCTTAGATGCTGCCCAGGGTATTGGAGAAATACTATTATAAGTGTGTCTGGGTGTGTTATGAAAACATGGCTTTGGGTATCTTCTCTGATTCCTTAGCCTTTATTCTGGTGCCGTTCCCCTGCCCTGCTTCCTGGTTGTCATGCCCCAAGTAGCTTTGCTCCACCAGGCCCTAGTGCTGTGATGTTCCTGCCTCGAGGCTCACCAGTCTTCTCTTATTTATTTATTTATTTATTATTTTACTAGTCTTCTGCTAAAGGAAAGCATGAGCTAATGGCTGAAAATTCTGCATCATGTACTACATACTCCAACAGAAGAACAGAGAAAATGCAGCAGGTGTTCAAACAAGGGAGTGACTTAGGTCTGCCTGAAAGTTAATATTCAAACTAGTCATCATCACGGTACCAAACTGATCTTCAAACTGCAGTTAGTATTTGTTTACTATGGCCTTTATACAGCTAAATCATGTTCACTCTAACACTTGGTTGGGTTTGTGTCAAATACCCTTGCCTAACACATTTTATTACAGCAGGATAACCTGTTTCATTAATTTTGCTTTTCTTATGGTTTTGTCTTTAAAATAAAATACTTACATTATTTATTGTCATCTGGTTGTCCCTTGCTGAAGACTATTCGTGATTTCACATTTCTAGTGTCATTACCTCAGGGTTCAGAGATGGAGTGGTTAATGCTTCCCATCAATTTGCCTTTCTTTTCATTGAAAATGTAGAAATGTATATTGCTTTGACATGCTGAATTTGACATTTTCCAGATCATATGTTTCATTTGTCTGGGACAAAGGCAGTAACGTAGAGTGTAAAATGCAGGTCAGAGGGGAAGAGGAGTGACGAGAAGGAAGCTTGATTCCAAAGGTATAGCGGCACTGGCAGCATTTTCAAGTACTTATGTTATTGTATTCTCTCAAGAGAATCTGTCTTCAACAAGAAAAGAAGAATGTCAGGAAATGGTATGGCTTTGAAAAATAGCTCCCCATCAAAAGGTGCTAAGTTTTCTGTCTGACAATGTGAACTTTGTAGAGTGGGGAGCCCGGTTGTTATCTCAAACCTAAGAAAAAGGTGAGGAATTAAAAACCAATGTGGAGTAGAGTTCAGTTGTCAAAAATACGATAAATTTGAGCGCAGTACTCCAACAGCATAGCCTAGATGAGCCCACCTGAGGCACGGCACACATAGGTGACTGCAGGTTGTGAGGTACTAGGTTAGAGTGTTTATCATCAACACGTCAACATCATAGTTCTGTGTATTTGTGATTTTCTGGTAAAAGGCAGGAAAGCGTCTAACAAGTCTATGTGCTGCAATAATTTCCATAGAGGTGCGTGCAAGTGTCCTCAGGAAAGGGATTCTTTTCTGATTTTCACAGAAGTACTGGATGGCTCTTGACAGTCCTGGATCCTGCTCACAAAGCAGAGTTTAGATATATTCCTCAGCACTCAGAGAGGAACATTCTCCAGCAGTCAGAGTGCATCTACTCTGGGCAGGTTAGGTCATCATACCTTATTTCTACACCCATTAATTCAAATCAACATCGGATCAGACATCTACCAGATGCCAGCTTCTGCTGTGGTGGGCACTGGCGCACAAAGGAGGACAAAATTCTGCCTGCATGGAGCTTTCCTTCCAGTGCTTTGAACTGCAAAGCGTGGAAGAATGGAGGAAAAGGAAAGTGGTGCAGAAGAACGAGATTAGGTCTTGAAGGGAGAAAGACGGACCTTTAATCCCAGTTCCAAAATGCCCTAATGTTCAGCATTATTCTTTGGTAGAAAAGATTAATAATACTTTCCTCATCGGGTTTGTTGGAAACGTAAAGCTAATGCATTAGGAAAGCCATTCAGTGTGGAGTTGCATAACATTGCAAGTTTGTAACTGATGATGCCAATGATTATTATTGTATAATATAATAATCATATTATTATTAGGAGGGATATTAGCATCCCTACTAAGGCTTAGATAGACCGAGGCTTTGACAGGTATTGATTCACGTCATGCTCTAGGTCGTATATTCTCATCTAATTAAAACATTGTCAAGACATTGTCTCCTACATGGTAAATCATTCAGAGAACAAATGGGAAGCTTTCAGGCAAGACGTGTTTAGGAAATGAAATTGAAGTAGGGGAAATTATAAAAGGGATACAGCAAACAGTTGCTGTTCAGAAAGGAGTCACTTAGGACCTGATACATGGCCCTTGTAGTGACAATGGGGCCAATGGGAGGGAATGGAAAATTGAGGCAGTCTTCTCAGTTGAGCTGGATATCGTATCATAAGAAGGAGGGAGTTAAAAAAAAGAATGTATAGAATGTACATGTTCCCACTCCCTAAGGTGATTGTAAACATATGCAATGCAAGAACATACTAAAAAAATAAAAATTTTAAAAGGAAGTTATGCTTAAAGGAAGACTTTAGAGCAAACAGAAATTTGACCTATAGGAAAATAAAGAGGTTATTGTAAGGAGAGGGAAATTCATATGGGGGGAGCGGGAACCTGAACAAACTGGGACTGGGGGGAAGACCTTTCATGCCATATTAGAGTCTAACAATGAGTGTCTGATCTTACTAGGGATATTAGCATCCCAACAATCTAATCCTCAGCTGATCTCTGGGTGGCAGCAGCTGATGACCATGGATACCCTGAGATGCGAGGAAGGGTGTAAGAGCAAGAAGTTTTGTTGCCCTTTGCTGCATTTATTTCTCTTCTTCGCTTTGTGAAACTTGTTCTTTAATCTCACTGAAGAAGTTGAATACTATGGTGAAAACAGGACAGACCTCATGACCTATATGAGAAGAGAAACTTAGAAATAACTATAGATCTTAATGACCTATGTGGGAAGCAGGCATTGCAATGAGATTCATTTGAGAAGCCAAGGACGTGCTCAGTTCTGTTTCTACATGCTGCCAGAGGGGATGAGTTTTGGGGAAAGGAGATAGAATCAGGAGGTTGCCTTGGGTCAGTTCCACAAGGCCAAATCAGAGATGGAGATTTCCATGCAGGAAACTTTGTTGGATGTGCTCCTGAGATCACAGTCTGTGAAAAGCAAAGAAAGCAGGATTGGGCAGAAAGGAAATGAAATTGTCATACACTGAAACAGACGGGTCAGAACTTACAGGAATCCTGGAGCTGGAAAGGCTCTGATAGCTCGACTAGCATTGGCAACTGGACTGTGGGGAGGGGGGCATAAATTTCCCACCATTGAATAGTTATAGCATATCGTTAGAGGATGGTAGCTCCAAATGATCTGGATCTCTTTGAAAGAGCAGAGGCTCTATTGGGAGACTTGATTGAGGGCTGTCAGCTGCTAGCCACACTGCTAGTTAGGACACAAGTACTTGATTTCTAAGGGGTGGGGGACATTTGAGCTCATATCTTCAATATGAGCAAAAGCAAACCCGCCCATGGCAAGGATCCTGCCAACTGATGAGTTTGTGGTGTTTTCTCTGTTGAGAGTGAAATTGTCTGTGCTTTGGGTTTCTAGGAAAAGTCACTGCTTCTCATGAGTTTGACAGAACTCCATGAGGACTTACACCACTCAGGAAGCAAATACATGTAGTCACTTGACTTTCATTGGAGATTACATGGATATTTGCTCTCTTGTCCTCTGTGAAAACACAAAGGCATGCTGTTCTACTAAGATTAGGCATTCTTCCTGTTCCGGATCTTGCCTTCACCCTTGATTCTGCTTAAACATCCTCTTACGTTGATTGTATAAATAAATGCACTGCAGTTAGCTGTTGGGCAGTCCCTTCTCCTACCAGGAGAGGGAGCTCCGTCTGATCTCAGCTTTCTGCATCTTGGCTCCTGTCTTTACTTACTTGTCCTCCACCAACCTCCCGCGGAAATTTGCAGAACTGCACTGGACATGGCATTTTGGTGTTTAAACAAGGTCTCATCATTTAGCAGGTGAGCTAAATGACCTCATATTGTGCACATAAAAGATCATTTTGATCAGGTGTAAAACATGGGGTAAAAACTGGTCCACTAGAGCAACAGTTGTGTATAGAAATGCTTGCTGCATATTGAAATCAATAGAGCAGGTGTAAAGATATCACAATTGGTGAAGTTTCTCACTTTTGTTCAAGAAAACTCTCCTTTGGTTTTAGAAAAAGAAACTAACTTTACACATTTGGGAGATGGTGGGAAAGCAGCTTAGAGCAAGCCTAGGGAGCAAACAAACCAGCACACACTTATCTAGAGCTCTACAGATTCTTAAAGGGTTATTTAACAGAGGAAAACTGCTTCTTTTTACTCCCATCACTGCTTCTCTCAGGCTCCCAGGTGGGAGAGGGAGCTAGAAAATTCCACGAAGTCTGGAGCCTGACCCAGACAAGGGAGGTGGGAGGAGCCACAGCGCGGAACATGTGCTGTGCTTCATGTCTCAAGGCTCCCAGTGGCAACTGCACCTTTGTCCTGGAGTTGGTGGACAGCCACAGCTTGGTTTCTCTGAGCCTCAGCCAGCCAGGAGTACTCTGGTACCCAGTGCTTTTCCAAACACACAGAGTCACTGCTCTGAAATCATAAATGGCTGCAGCACCTGTTGCTTGCAAAAATCTGTTTAAACATAATCATAGCATCCCAGGAGCAAGCAGTTGGCGCACAGCCCCAGCAAAAGACAAATCAAGGCACCAGCAAAGGTAGGCTACATAAGTGATAATTTTTAACCCAAATCATATTAACTCTGATAGAGAGGATGCTGTTAGAAGAAAACCAGGTCTAAGTAGGTGGTAGAGTAGGCGGAGATAACTGAGCTAAAAATTATAGGGAGAAAAAGGGCATGAAACTGCCAGTATTAAGATGAAATAAAATATGTACTATATATGAGTTATAGATAAAGGGCTTTGTTATTGTTTATGTCTAGTTGTTCCCCCAAAGTCTCATGCAATCATGGGGTGGGGACTTCTACAGATTCAGACTTGACTCATGAGTCACTGGGATCATAGTTTTTAGTACTGATGAGATTATGGATCTGAATATTGCTGGGAATTATAGGTGTGGCCTGAGGCGGATAGGCTAAGGCAGAGAGCCTGATGTAATATAAACAGAGACAGAGAGACAGTCTCATGCTGTTGATCTCTGCTTCCCTGGTTGTTCCGTTGCCTCTTTCGCCACTGTTGCTGTTCCACCGCCATGAAGTGCTGCTCTCTGCCATGCGCCACTCAGCCTTGGAGCTGGCTGAATATGGACTGAGACCTCCAGTAGCTGTGAGCTAAATAAACCTTTCCTTCCCTCATTTTGAGTGTCGGGTGTCTGTCCCAGCAACGAGTAAGAAATAACTAAGACAGGCTTTTATTTCTTTTGTATTCTTGCAAGAGATCTCTGCTAATTGACTTATAAAAAGTCTGACTAGTTTATTTATAACAAACTTCTAAAACTGTGAAAGTTGTATATTATTATATAATAGTATTATATATTATCATATATTGTGGGTTAATTTGGCCAAAAATATATTTGAGTGCAGTCTGATTTTATAAGCAGATTATCTACATATTTGTCTATCTGTCCAATTTATAGGCATCTATTTTGCGTTGAGCTCAACAATTTTTTCTTTTAGCAATTTTTGGGTTTTGGAAGCATGTGTTTGTAATTTGATTCAGTTTACAGATAAATGTGATCAAAATTAAAGATGTGCCTCCACCTGGTTGCCAGCTGGTCAAAATGATGTTAAAATTGGTTGTGTAAATGTAATGCTTATTATTGTTTTATATTGTGATTTGAGAGCCTCTCATTGTTCACAAATAATTTGTTAAATATTATGATTGGCTTCTCATAACTCATTAAAAATCCATTAAGATAATTAAATAAAAATCCATTAGGGTGGAGAGAAGCTGTTGGGAAGGCCTCTGGTTGATGATTATAAATGCCTGGAAATAATTCTACAGTTCATCAAAAGACTGAGCCTTCTGGAAATGGCACAGTAAGGTTTTTTGATTTAAAGATGCGGTGGAAAGCCGGGCGTGGTGGCTCACGCCTGTAATCCCAGCACTTGGGAGGCTGAGGCAGGAGGATCAGTGCGAGTTCGAGACCAGCCTGGGCTACAAAAGTGAGAGCAGGACCAGCCTCAACTGCATAGCGAGACCCCGTCTCAAAAAGACAAAAAAAATAAATAAATAAATAAAAAATAAAATAAAGATGCGGTGGTACAAAGCCAAACTGAGAAACAAAAGGTTTTCCCATGGGCATGGCAGTCAATTGTTGCTGGTCTCATGGTGCATTGTGTGTGCTCATGCCCTCCAGATGTAACCTGCTGCTGGGCTTATTATTGTGCTCGTGATTTGCTAGCCAGTCCTCTCCAAAACCTTCTGAAGACAAATCATTACTGTCGCATTAATGACAACATCATCATCAGTTTCAACTACAAAATAGAAAAGCAGGATATGTTGGGAGCCAAGCTAGCACTTCAGGTATCTAGGGAAAGGTCACTGCTTTGCTTATGTTTGCCAGGGCCTCATGAGAGGTATTCGCATCTCAAGGAACTGACACATATAGTGGCTTGGCCTCCACTGGAGATTACATACATAGGCAATTCCTCCCTTGTCCTCTGTGAAATCTCCAAGGCATGCTGCTCTACTGAAGGTTAGATATTCTTTTTTTGAATCTTTGCTTCCCTTTGCATTTTGCTTAAACATCTTGTATAAATAAATGCAGTGCAGTTGTTGGCAGTCCTTTCTCCCATCAGGAGCGGGGCTCTCCACCTGACCTCAGCTTTCTGCATCCTGCCTCTTGTCTCTACTTCTTCGTTCTTCACTGTCCTCCCTCCAGAATTTGAAAAGCTGTGCTGGACATCGGGTTTCCTACCTCTTCCTCAATGTGCATAATGAACATGATATTTGTGTGGTGCTGTGGGGTACAGAGGAAGGGTTGGGGAAGAGAGGCATCAGAGACTTAGCCATCGCATGGCCAACAAATAGTTCTCAAGGCTGAGGTGACTAGTATCTTAGCAAGTTCACTCATAGCACCTGAATTCAAGCACTCTTGTCTTCGGCCTAGTCTTGAACAAAAGGCCCAGTTACCATCTATTTAATTACTTTGAAGAGTAGCTTAAGGGGGGCAGCTAGATAGCTTAGAAGACTAAAGTACCTGCTCAGGCAGAGCACAGTGGCCAGGTTAGATCCTTGGGGTGCTGTGTCAGCCCTGCCCATGGGGCTCACTGAGAGGGCGATTAAGACGGGGCATGGTGGCACGTGCCTGTAATCCCAGAACTTGGGAGGCTGAAAATTGGAGGGTCACTAGGAGTGTGACCTACATAGTGAGACCCTGTGTTCTGCACTAAATACATAAAGAAGGTTAGCTGAGGATCCTTCAGAATATTCCTCCAAAGGCCGAGCGTGGTGGCGCATGCCTGTAATTCCAGCACTTGGGAGGCTGAGGCAGGAGGATCAGTGCGAGTTCAAGACCAGCCTGGGCTACAAAAGTGACCTCAAGGCCATCTTGAGCTGCATAGTGAGACCCTGTCTCAAAAAAAAAAAGAAAAAAAAGAATATTCCTCCTAAAAATGTAAAACTACTTGCTTGTGCCTATTGCCTCTGCTTTTACTCAAAAAACAGAGTTGCCAAAATTCAAAATTTGTTTTCTTTCTTGCAGAGATGCAGACCAGCAACCAGGCAGGCTCTGTGCCTCTGAGCTATATACTTGGCCTTCAAAATTCAAAATTTGAAATCCTATTTGCCCTATGACTACTTTATCAGCTGGTTATAATCAGGTAAAAACACACAGAAAATAAGGTAGACCCACTGTGTTTTAGCCTAGTGCCTTCTGTATGTGTGTTAGAGATTTACATGGAAGCTACTCTTTGTAACCTTTTTCAGTAGATTAATGGAGCCAAATTTCCAAACTTACTAATGAATTTAAGCTCTTGCTAAGAATTTTTCTTCCTGTATAGTAAATTGACAGTGTACACTTGTTTGTATTCATGCGTGTCTTAGTTACTCTTCTCGTATTGCTGTGACAAATACTCGACACACAAGCTTAGGGAGGGAAAGGTTTATTTAGCTCACAGTTACTGGGGGTTTCAAGACACTGCCCAGATCTGTAGGGTCTGGAGGAGAGGCTGGGACGCTGCTGTGTCCAGGATGATCACCTCCATACCTCTAAGAGAGGCCACCAGGCCTGGGGGAGGGGCAGCGGGGGAGGCACATGCTGACAGTTTAAGGGTTTGCACCTCTCTGGCCCCGCCCCGGTCCTCTGGCTCCGCTCCTTGAGCTACGCACTTGACAGCCCATGATTTACATGAAGCTTTGGGGTGACTAATAGATACAAACCATAATGGGGTTAGGAAGCAAAGTTATGATTTATGATTATAATGTGCAATAATTCAATAAACTAATGTGTCCTTTATTTCAAGTATTTATCATTTTTGTAGTGCAAGTGCCTGAGATTTGCTCACCAATTTTAAAATGCACAGCATATTATTGTCAACCATATCATCACCTATGCAACAGACCTAAGATAAAACAAAATTTACTCCTTCTTCTGACGCAGCAGCCTTTGCTATTCATTTCTTTCCACTGTTCAGCCTGAGGTCACCGCCCCAGCTCTCTACAATTAGTTTATCTTACTCACATTTAAGTAAGATCAGAAAGTATTTTTCCAGCTGTCCCTGGCTTACTTTGCTTGGCGTCATATCTCTAATTCTATACATGTCTTCACAAATTACAGTTATTTTCTTTTTAAGGGGCACTGTGTATACACTTCCTGTCTTTATTCTGCTGAGGATGCACACTTAGGATGATTCCATAACTTGGCAGCTGTAAACAGGGACTCAAGGAGCATAAGCGTAGAGGCATGCCTTCCACAAGCTGGTTTAAATTGTTGGGCAAGTACTCATTATTAGAGTTTGAGGATAATATGTTGATTTTCTTTAGTTTTTTTTTTTTTTTTTTTTTTTAGTTTTGGACAATGTCTGTACTAAATTTTTTCCTCATCAACACTGCATACGCATTTCCCTTTCCTTGCTTCCTTCCCAACACTAGCTGTCTTTTGTCTTTTTAAAAACAGTCATTCTCATGCACGCCTGTGGTCCCAGCACTCAGGAGGCTGAGTGAGGCAGGAGGATCAGTGCGAGTTCGAGACCATCCTGGGCCACAAAAGTGAGCTCAAGGTCAGCCTGAACTGCACAGTGAGACCCTGTCTCAAAAAGACAAAAAACAAACAAACAAACAAAAAAAAAACCCAGTCATCCTCAGAGGTATAAGATGTGATTGTAGTTTGTATTCCCCTAGGGATGAATATGAATAATGTTGAACATTTCTATGTTTTGGGGGAGCTATTTACATGCGCTCTTTTGAGAAATTTGTTTGGCATCCTAGTTTTTCTGCATCCTTCTTACTCTTTTGTTAGAGCTTGAGATCTGACCCAGAAACTCATAGTAGACAAGCAGTGTACCACTGAGCTACGTGTGCTCCCAGCCTCTTCTTGTTCATTTTTAATTTTTTTATTCCTATTGACTTTTTTGAGTAATTTATATTTTAGACAATAATCCCTAAGTAGACGTGTGGTTTACAAACATTTTCTCCAAGGCTCTAGGAATCATTGTCTCTTCAACTTGTGTTTTGATTTTGCTGTGCAATTGTTTGTAGTTCAGTGCAGTCCTGTCTAGCTATGCTTTTGTGGGCCACACTTTTAAGGTCAAATTCCAAAATTTATGGCTGAGACCAATGTCAGAAGCCAACTAAAACAAGAGGGGGCTAACCTTATCTATGAATTAATCTGTCAGTGAGTACATAGCTGAATGAGCTATTAGGTGATTGGGTGGGGGTATACATTTGGAGGTATACTCCCTGCTCTGGATCTCTTGCTTTCTTTTTGCTTCCTGGGTGGGGTGGAAAATAGTGTTTTGCCTATTTTCTCTTATCCATTTTGTGGCCTTGAGTCTTATGTGTAAGCCTTCAATGGATTTTGACTTCGGTTTGGTGGGTGGAATGAGATGAGGCGTAATCTCACGCTTCTGCAGATTGGTATCTAGTGTTCAAAACACTAATTATTGAAAACACAATCCTTTTCCCATTGTGCATTCTTGTCATCTTTATAAAAATTGAGTGTACATGTGTGAATTTGTTTCTGAGTTATCGATCTCACTCTATTGACCAATGTATCTTCTTCTTTTTTTAAGTACTGTACTGACTTAGCGAGGCTGCACCCAGTGAAGACACAAGGGCAGCGATGCAGCTTGTCTGGAAAAGAAGCTGGGGCCAGGGAGTTGATGAAAACGCTCCTGCTTCTTGTATGTCGATGTTGTGGCCTGCACTGTTTTAAGTCAGTCTTTTTCTGATGGAGCATTGAGCTGTTTCATGTACAAAATCATGTCACCTGAAAACATGGCTATTTTCACGTTTTGTTTTCCATTTTGGATGCTGTTTATTTTACTGCGTTGCCTAGCTGTTCTTGCTAGGCTGCCCATACTACATGAGATAAGAGTGGTGAAGCTGTTAACCTTGTCTTGTTCCCAGTTTAGAAGAAATGCTTTAAGCTTTCCCCAAGTTAGTATGATATTGGCTATTTTGTGTAGTCTTTAGTATTCTCAGATTTGTTTCTTCTATACCTGATCTTTAAATAGGTTTGTGTATCATGAAAAGAGGTGGAAGGGCAGTGAGATGGCTCAGCAGTCCAAAGCTTAGGCAACCACAGGGACCGCAGTTCAATCCCTGGCACCACATGCTGCACCAGCCCCACCTCCAGGGCAGGCTGAGCCAGCTATAAAAAATAAATAAAAATAAATAAAATACCAAAGAAAAGACATTGAATCTTATCAAATGCCTTTGATGGACCTGCTAAACAACAATTCGGAAGCTTTTGCTCTTTATTCTATTGTTGTATGACATTTATCAATTTGCATGTGACCGTCGATCCTAGCACCCTTGGGATAAGTTCCATCTGATCACGCTGATCATGCTATTGAATTTAGTCTGCTAGGATTTTACAGAGAATTTTTGCATCTGTGTTCCTCAGGCAGGGATGCAGTTATGCAATGTTTATTTGCATCTTTGTCTGGTGTCTTGGTCACTGTCTTATGGAGACATCAGGCTGAACATCTGCAGCTGAAAGGAGGAGCAGTCTATTTTGGCTCATGGTTCCAACCCACGGTTGGCAGGCTCCAAGACAGGCATGGCGTGGCAGAATGGCCTGTGCAGAGGACACTGCTCTTCTGTGGCAGCCCAGATTTGAACAGAGAAGCTAGGAGCCCAGGAGAGAGAGATACTCCTCAGAGTCTGCCCTCAGTGACCCACCTCTACCCAGGCCCACCTCGCCCACCTCCTAACAGCAGATGAGCTACAGACTCATCAGTGGACTAAGCTACCAATGAATAGGGCACCATGATCCAGCCACTTTTCTAACACATGAGGATTTCTTTCTTCTTTCTTTCTTACTTTCTTTCTTTCTTTCTTTCCTTCTTTCTTTCTTTGTGAACTCAGGCCCTTGCGCCTTGCGCTTGCTAGAGAAGTGCTGATTCAACTGAGGTACCTCCCCAGCCCCTGTTATGACCTCTGTGATATCAGCTCTAGTGTCTCCTCTTTAAACTCATTTTATTTCGTGGTTAGTCTATGAGTTGCTAATTTGTCAAATTGATCTTTAAAAATTTTTTCCATGGTCCTTTGCATATTTTTTAGTTTTGATTTTATTTATTTCTACTCTATTTTCTTTCTTTTATTAATTTAGGGCTGGCTATTACTGCTTTTTGAAATCTTTGAAAGTGTCTTATAGGTTATTTGAAATGTTTTTATTTATTTTTAATACATTAATTTATTGCTATAAACTTCCCTCTCTACCAAGTTTGCATTATTCCACAGATTTTGGAATGTTCTATTGTGCTACTTGGTTCTAATTATATTTTATTTCTTTTTGATTTATTCACTTACTCATTGGTCATTTAGGAGTATGTTATTTAATTTCCATGCATTTGTATACTTTACATTCTTGATATCAGTTTGCAGTTTTATTCTGTAGCGCTTTGAGAAAATATATGATATTATTTCAATATTTAAACAATTTATTGGAATTTGATTTGTGACCTAGTATATGATCTATGCTCAAGATGGTTCCATGTGTGAGTAAGAAGAACCTGCATTCTGGTACAGTTGGATGAAATGTTCTATAAATGTCTTTAATCTTACTCACTCAGTGTTTTTCAACTGAATATTTCTTTGTTATTTTTTTGTCTGGTGCTCTATTCACTGAGGAAAGCAGGTGTTGAGGTCCCCCACCACTGTTGTACTAGAGTTTGTCTCTCCTTTTAAGTAATAATATTTTCTGTATGTAGCTGCATGGTCTTTTATTGGATGAATATATAATCATAATTATTATACCTTTTTGCTGAATTACTCCTTTTTTTAAAGAAGGTGTAAAACCAAATCTTTATAACCATAACTATGATGCAAATATGTCTACCACTATGTTTTCCAAATGTGACCTGCTATAGTTACATCTATTCACTGATTTGTGTTGACTGTCTAGTTGTCTGATTCAGCTTTATTGTAGACCACTCACAGAAACAATTTTTAGTATAAAATGTGACACAACAATGTCATTTCAGCTTTTGCATATACTGATTAATAATGAAAAAAACCCCTGCAGCACTGGACTGGTCAGCCAGGTTTTAGCCATTCCTTAAGTTGTACCAACATCAGGGTCATCATGCCATCGTCACACTTCTGTGTTCCAGTTCAGCACTCTTTAAATATACCAGTTGAGAGTTCTTAGCGTCATCTTCTTCACCACTACAAGATTCTTCCTTCCCCTCCTCGAGTCATTTTACAAATGGTCCTGCTTTGAGAGAAATATCCTTGGCAAGTTCTTCTGAAATGCATTGCTTAGAGGCCTTTTCTGATCAGCTGACGATAAGCTCCTCCTCTAAAAGGTCTAGACCATACATCTCCTTCAAAACATATGGAACCTTAGCGATGACCTGAGCTAGATGCACTGATGCCGCACATTCTACAGTGAACGAGGTACTGCTGAGCTTAATTTATTCTCCAGTCTCACTCAAGAAACTTCAGTCAGGACAAGTGGCCTTGTGGCTTTTATTCCTAGTGTTTCTGCTTCCGTGACAGTTTGTCAAATGAACCAATTCCCTTTTCTTCTTTTTTCTTAACAAAATCAAAGATGATATTCATGTGCCCTCCTGCAGTGCTTTCCAAATCATCACTGAGAAAGAGAACTTCCGTTTCAGCCATGCTGGGGCTCGTACTTCCTCAGTCGCATCCTCTTCCCAGTCATCATCCTCTTCCACAGCATGTGAGGGGAAGACTGATTTCACTTGATGATGATAGTAGAGGGCATGCCTCATCGATGAATATGAGCCATTTCATTTCCCATTGACTCTTGCTTTTTTTCTTTCCTGTACCACTGTAACTTTTCTCAGGTGAGTTTTGAGGAACTAATGCAGAGAGTTTAGGATATGTGTCAACTACGCCTTGATAGCTGTAGATGTTTCAGTAGTTCCATGGTGTTTGCTATTTTGGATTGCTATACACATTAGTCTCAGGATTATCACATAACAACTTTTTAAATAAGTGCATGCAACACGCGTTGCCTATACACAGGAGAGCGAGTTTTACTCCCAACTCGTGAACACAATGCTTAGTGGGACACAGTGAA
The DNA here is from genome assembly GCA_004027025.1 of Myocastor coypus. NCBI lineage: Eukaryota > Metazoa > Chordata > Mammalia > Rodentia > Myocastoridae > Myocastor > Myocastor coypus. The sequence continues at coordinate 9,130 of PVJA010015460.1, read as the reverse complement.
GGCCAATTAAACACCCCAGGAATGTCAGTGATGCTTGCTACAACTGTATCAATTCTATTTCTCTAACCCTCAACCTTGTCAGTCGCAGTGGGAATCTTGTAGTGATTGAAGTAATCTTAAATGCTATGGTTGATGTTGACAAATATCTTGATTTATTGGAGGTTTTAAGATGAAGAGACCTTTGATTGCACCCTTTTGTTATCTTCTGTCTTGAGCAGGGGTGACATAAATGATTTCGAGTGTTCTTGGCCTTTCACGTGAAAAACTTTTTTCCACTAAGGCTATAAGCTTCCTATTTATATGATGTTTCGCCCGATTGGTCCCAGGGCCTGCACAACAGCTCATTTTCATCAAATAAAGATGTCATCCCAATGTGGCTTGGCCAGGACTGGGAGGAAGAAGTTCAGGAAAGCAGGAGTGGAGCATATGGGAGGATGGCAGGCCGAGGGGCCAGTAGGCAGATGCCCTGCCACATCCAGACCAGCCTGGTGACTGCTGGAGGCACAGCTGGGAGTCACAGCTGGCAGGGCAGTGCCTGCCCCCCACCCCCGGCAGCCTTGCAAACTGACATTTTTATCAATAATATAATGTGACCTTGTCTTTATAGTTTCTTTATTTAAAGTCTGTCTTACCCATTATGACCATGGCTACTCTTGCTCATTTTATGGCTTCCATCTGCACGATATGTGTTACTTTCATCCCTTTTGTCCTTTTATGTTTGGTCTCTGCGAGTCCTTACAAGTTAAGTAAGTTTTTATTTTTTATTTTATTTTATTTTATTTTATTTTTTTTTTTGGCTTTTTGAGACAGGGTCTCACTGTGCAGTTCAGGCTGGCTTTGAGCTCACTTTTGTAGCCCAGGCTGGTCTCGAACTCGCAGCGATCCTCCTGCCTCAGCCTCCCAAGTGCTGGGATTACAGGCGTGCGCCACCACGCCCGGCGAGTTAAGTAAGTTTTTAAATAAGCAACATGTAGTTGGGTCAATTTTTTATATTTAGAAATTAGCCTTTTGATTTATGAATTTAATCTATTTATATTTGTGGTTACTATTAACAACTGTGAACCTCCTCTAGGCATTCTGTTGTATTCTGCTTGATTTATGTATTTTGTGTTCCTATTTATCTTATTTATTTAGGTGATTTAATAGTTCCTATCATGCTAGTGTTTGGTTTGCTTTTCTTTTGTGTAGGTGTTCTTCTAATCAAAAAAAATTTTTTTGTGTTTAAAATGTATACAAAAATGTTTAAAGGCTAAGAAAAATCATATACATTTCAGGAAAAGAAAAATCTGTATAAGCGTATTAATACTAAATTTATTGAGAATCACATGATTAATACATCTTCACTTTGGCCTCTGTAATTATAAAATATGCTCAAAGTTTTGTGCATTAACTTCCAGATATTTATTACTAAGGCCAACTGCTGCTTGGGTAACCTTGGTTATTGAGATGGCTGCAAATGCATTTTTAATTTCTTCTCTAAGGGCCAGTAGTGTAGTGGGTTTTGTGTAATATACAACATCTTCTAAGGTCCTCCAAACAAAGGAAGCACTAACTATTGGAAAATATCGTACTATTGTTTTTACGTTGAGACAGGATCTCACTCATTTGCTAACTATCCCAGGCTGGGTTTGAGCTTGCAGTTGTCTTCCCTCTGTCTCTCAGAGTGCTGGGATTGTAGCTATGTGCTGCTATGCTCAGTATGTGTTTTCATGTTGGTAGTTATCATACTTACAAATTTCATACAAGGCTGCTTTTCTGGTGTTAAATTCTCTCAGATTTTGTTTAACAGAGGGAATTGAATATCACCAATCCAGCCCTATATGAAATTTTATTTCTCCTTCAATTTAGAAAGATAATTTTGATGAGTACAGTTTTCTTAGTTGGTGGTATTTTTCTTTCAGCATGCTGAATATATAACATCATGCCATTTTCTTTGGGTTTACAGGGTTTCTGCTGAGAAAATGAGTCTTTCCATTCTTTTTGCTGTTCCTATTGGCCAGTTTTCCTATTGCTGGACAGAACACTTGGCATGTAACACTTACAGAAGGAGAGTTTAGTTAGACTTACAGTTTCAGGGGTTTCAGTGCATGATTGACTGTTTCCAAGGCAACGATATGATGAAAGGGCAGGCTAGAGTGCAGCTGCTTAGACAGTGGCTGGTGGAAGAAGCACAAGAGGGAAATAGGCCAGAGAGGAAGCACTGAAGTACACAGAGTGTTGCCTGCATGACTCGTTCAGGCACACCCAGAAGAATGCTATACTACTCCCCTGAGTGACTTTCAACTGAATCAAATTAAAAATTGGGCTTAACTGTCTCACTGCTGATTTATAGTTTTATTTGATTGTACTCTGAGAAGATACATAATATGATTTTAGTATAGCTTGATACTTTCCTTTATTTATTTTTTTTTTTTCTGGTTCTAGGGATTGAACTCAGGACCTTCTATTTGCCCGGCAGGTGCTTATGCCACTGAGCTGACTCCCCAGACCGATACTTTTCTTTATTTTAGAATTCTCTTTTTGTCTTGTATTTTTGATGTCATTTTGGCTTGGTTATGGTTGAATTTGGCCTGTTGTGGTTGAATTTCGTTGAGATACCTTGAAGTTCTTGAATCCATATTTCTTTAAAGTTTTAGTAATATTTCAGGTTCTATTTTGTGAAATAAGTTTTCAATGTTATTCCTCTGTTCTTTATCTTCTGAAGTTGCCATAATGAAAATAGTTGTTAATTTAATGATGTTTCATATAGACTTTTTCATTCTTTATTATATTTTTCTTTAGTTATATTGGGGAGTGCTCACATTGGCAGCACATATACCTTGTTATATTGGGTTGATTCAAAGGCCTGTCTTCACGTTCAGAATTGTGTCACTTGTTTATTATGTTATAAAAGCTCTGTTGTATTTTTGCTTAGTGTGGTTTTTAGATCCAAGGAGTCTCAATTAGATTTTAAAATGATTTTTAGTTCTTTGTTTAATTTCTCATTCACATACTGCCTTTGTAAAACAGTAAAAATTTGTTTATCTGTTTTCTCTTGTATCTCACTAGATTTTCTTAGGAATATAATTTAAAATTCCTTTTCAGGCATTTCATACAATGCCTTCAAACTGAAGCTTTCTTTCTGGAGAATTCTTTCTGGAGAATTCTTTCTGAATTATATAACTAAGAATTCTTTCTGAATTATATATAACTAAGAATTCTTTCTGAAGAATTCTTTCTGGAGAATTCTTCTCTTTTGTAGATTCCGTGTTTTCTTGCATGTTTAATTTGTCCTCACATTGATATGTAAGCATCTATTCTGATGTGAATGATTTTATGAAATAGATTTTTTAGAATTTTTTTTTCATTTACATGGGAAGTGGATGTCCTGTGGATAGATGTTTTCAGTTAAATTACAGGAGATCTGAGGAACAAAATCTCTGGTATTTTCTTTTAAATCTTGAATTGATTTCGGAAATCTATGAATGTCTCAGTAATCTGGGCAGCAGCAGATCCTCAAGGTAGTTCTGTGACTTTGCAGTGGCTCTAGACTTCTAAAACTATGGATCTTCTAGTGTGTTAGTGTTGAACCCACTGTCTTCGTGGCAGGTGTTATCATAGTGTCAGTATTGCAGGACAGAGAAAGAATTGTCCCCAGGTCCCTCTGGGTAAGTAAAGGTGATGCTATGGGATGAGGCACCAGTAGCCACAGTATCTAAGACACAGGATGTGCAGAAGACCTTTCCTGGACTCTCAGGGTGAATGTGAAGATGCTTCATGAAAACAAGCCAGACAGGGTTGGATGGGGCCCTTTTCTAAGTCCTCTGGATAAACATGTGTGGTTCTTGGATCATCAGCCCTGGTAACCATGGACTCAAGGTTTTTGGGACACAAGAGAGACGTTCCCTAAGTCCTGTGGAGTGGTTGCAGTTGGTGTTGAGACTCATAGCTGATGGTCACTTTCTTTGCTAATTCCAAGAATTTCCCTCTTTCATTTTAAATTCTTTCTCCTTTGTGTCCTCTTCCTTCCAGCACTCCTGAGCAGAGGACTTCTATCCATCCATCTTGGCCCCTGCTTGTGTCCTCAAGTTTTAGTACTATTTGTTTTAAATTTGTTATTTGGTTAGTATGTTTCTTGGTTTACTAGAGAAACAGAGTTAATGCAGGATATGCAATTATATAAGAATTCACAAAATTGGCTTACAATGGCTGCCCAAAGTCTGATGTGGCAGACTGCAAAGGTCTGTCTCTGGATTGGGGATCTGAATGATCTGGTTGAAGGCCTGCAACCTACTGCTATATCCTGTAAAAATCTCTATCAGGAGGGCCAGTGAGATGTTTCAGCGATCTAAAACACCTGCTTAGGAAAGCTTAGGCAACCACAGGTACTAAGGTTCCATCCCCGACCTCATGCTGTTCCAGTCCCACACCCAGGGAAGGCTGAGCTAGCCATTAAAAAAAATCTCTATCAGGAGGCCAAAGAATCTTCAATATCGAGCTAAAGGGTCTGTGCTAGAGGCTGAAGGGTCTGCACTGGAAGCCAGAGGAGGACATCCGGGAGCTTATCTGAGGAAACAGCAGGGGACCCTCCTGTACCATTTTCTACTTACATCATTCTAAGAACAATCCTCCTGAGGGTGGGTCTTCCATACTTACCATTATGCTGATCCAATTTTGTTGTGTCATTCAAGTTGACAAAATCATGTAACTATCACCCTGGGTGAACTCTTCCTTGGGTTGAATTTGTTTGGAGATCTCTATTCTTCCTGTACTTGGGTTTTGGTCTCTGTCCTGAGATTTGGGAAATTTTAAGCTAGTATTGGTTCATGTTTTTAAATATTTTTCTTTCTTCATTTTAAAAATTTCTGTGTGAATGCTTAGTTTCTTGCTATTCAGTAATCCCTGTAGACTTTCTTCATTCTTTACTTTTCTTGCTCTTTTGACTCGGTAATTAAAAATACTGTCTGGAGCTGACTGATTTTTCTGCTTGAATGAGTTTGCTATTGAAGTTTTTCTATTTTCCCCATGCTCTGAAAGCAACCAGCTCACCCTTGAAAATGAGGCACAACACTGCGTGGCACTACCAATCAGGTGCCCCAGCTGATCTGTGTACTGATCTGAAGCTCAGTTTTTGTTTTTTCAGTCCTGAGCATTAAACCAACAGCTATGTATAGGCTTCTCAAGTGCTTAACCACTGAGCTACACCTCTGTGCCTCCTTTCTTGGTCTCTCCAGGCCCCAGACAATCTAACTATGCTGTCACTGCCATTTGTCCCAGGAAGTAAGACCAGAGCAGTTTTCTGGTAAAAGTGTTGAATACTGATAATCCTAGGTATCTACCTCTAGAATGCTCTTCTTCCTGAGTGAATTGTGGACAAAGGGAAATAATCTGTATGATTTTGTACAGTCTTTGTCAAGGTGAGACAATCTTTCCTACTTCAGGATTGCAAACAGTGTGGATATGCTCCACTTTTTTTTCAAATGTTAAGGTTTTCAAAACCATGTTCAGATGTTATGGCATGTTGCTGGTTGATCTTCCTGTGAGAGACTATAGAATCTACAACTTTTGATTTTTGTGGTATTGCTGTCATCAGTAAAAAAAAAAAATGGTGAGTCATTTGCAATCATGGTATCATATTCTTAGCATTTATCTGAGAAAAGAGAGCGACTATTTCCAAAGAATGAAAGCAAAGTTATATTTTTTCTTTCCAGTTTTTAGTGTTTTCCTTTCTACCCAAATCCTATGTTTTCTTCTTTCATAACAAACAAAAAAAGACACAACTTTAACTATAAAGTCCTTTACAGCCTTTTTTCCAGCCCTGTGCGCTGATGAATTCCAGAGCACTGTCAACACTCACTGTTCTTACTCTATCGCTACCACTCGCTTCTCACTCTTGAAATCTGAGTTCATTCTCACTGTCCAGTTGCAACTATATTTTGAAAGATGTAGTTGCCAAATGCAGACCACTTAACAATCTCGTTTTCTTCAAAGCATTGTTGAGCATTGTGTCCTCTTCAATTTCCTTTTCCCCCCATTAAACACGGAGTTTAAAAAATGAAATATTTGGATCTGTGGGGCCTGTTCCACCATTACAGAAGGCAAGCAGACACTGGACAGCTACAAGGACCTGGTGAGTCCTTCCCTGCTCTTGCTACTGTCTCACAAGCTTTACTGATCGTTGGACCACTGCCATCGTATTTTCAGCCTTCCTGAGCTGCTGCTCACCTCCCTTCACCATGGCAGAAGCTGATTTGAACCTCATGCAGCAGGAGCCTTGCTGATCTGTGCTCTGCTCCTCTCTCATAGGTGCTGAGTCTGAGTGAACATTGGAAGCTTTAAGAAGTTCAAAATGAAGGAGCAAAGGCAACTTAGACCTCCATCCTACTCAAAACAAGTCCAGAAGATGAAGACATAGAAGAACTCAGAAGTCACGTGCCTGAAATTTCTGAAACCATAGCAACTGTATATATATGACAACTGCATCAGGCCATAGCAATCAGAACTGATCTCTCAGGTAGAAAAAGAAATGACAGGGGATGAGGAAACAGCTCAGCAGGTTATGGCAAGCACAAGGTCCTGAGTTTGGTATCAGTAAAACACACACACACACACACACAAAGAAAAACAATCTAACAAATAACAACAATTATGAAAGAATTACTCAGCATGTGTAAAGAATATTTAGATTTAAAAAATAGAGGAGAAAGGGGGTGGGGAGATAGCTCCATGGTACAAGTGCCTGACTGGCAAGTGCAAGGTTGTGAGTTTGAACCCTGGTCCTGCCAAAAAAAAAAAAGGAGAATAGAAAAATGATAGAAACATTCAATAAACAACATAGGAAAGAATTAAAGTGCATGAAACAGATTCAGACATATCCAGGAAATTAAAACTGAAAGCTGTCAAAGCCATTTAAATGAAACTGAAGATAGAATTTCAGACTTTAAAGACAGTGTTATAGCTACTACATGCAAAAGAAAAGACTCCTTAAAAATAAGAAGGAACCAGGAACTAACATTTTAACATCTATAACATGAGCAAAGAAAAACAATGCAAGACTAATAGGTGTCAGTGAAACAGCAGGAGTCAGCACAAATGACATAGAAAGATTATTTGCAGAAGTAGTATCAGAAAATTTCCCAAGCATGGGAAAAGAATCAGACATACAGATAAGTGAGGCAAATAGAACTCCAATTAGGCATGACTAAAGTAAATCTACACCTACACACATAAAATTCAAGATTCTAGAAATTCAACAAAAGAACTGATGAAAAGCTACTAGAAAAAAGAAACAGATCGCCTATAATGGAAAGCCCATCAAAATCATGGCAGATTTTTTTTTCAACATAAAGCATCAAATCAAGAGGAGCTTAGAGTAAAGTACTTCAGGTCTTGACAGAAAAATTCCAACCCAGATTGAGATACCCTGAAAAAAAATTTCTTTCAAAATTAGTGCAGAAGTAAAATACTTCCATGACAAAGAACAGCTGAACAAATTCAGGACCACCAAAGGAACCCTACAAAAAGTACTGAAAGACATTCTAGAAAGAGATCAAAATGCACACAATTCCAAGGACAACAGAAGGAAACCACAAAACAGCGAAAGCAATTAAACACAGAAGTAGGGAACTAACAGCAGGAAAATATTCTGACAAAAATAAGCCAATACCTATCACTGTAACTATGAGTGTAAATGACCTCAGTTTCCCAATTAAAATGCAGTCTGGCATATTAGATCAAGAAAAAAATCCAACAATATTCTCATCTCAATTTCTCAAAAGAAAATTCGTAGATAAGCTGGGTGTGGTGGCTCATGCCTGTAATCCCAGCACTTGGGAGGCTGAGGCAGGAGGATCAGTGTGAGTTCGAGACCAACCTGGGCTACAAAAGTGAGCTCAAGGCCAGCCTGAACTGCATAGTGAGACCCTGTCTCAAAAAGGCAAAAAAAAAAAAAATCATAGATAGCAGGTGAAAGAATCAGAAGAAATACTCCATGTAACAGGAATTCACAAAATAGCAGGTGTAGATATTCTAATTGCTAGCAACATCAACTTCAAACCAAGAGTGGTTATATAAGATGAAAAAGTCACTACATACTTGTTAAGGGGAAATTGCAAGACGAGGTGAGAACAATCATAAATGTACATGCACCCTTTGTAAAGAGCATCCAACTATATATGACTAATTTTAGCAGACATGAAAAATCCAATGAGCAGTAAAACAATTGTAATGGGAGACTTTAATACCCCATTGTCAGAAAGAGATTAATTGACCAGATAAAAACTCAGCAGAGAAATAATAGAACTAAACTAAACTTCTGAAGAAATGGACATAGTAAATGCTTACAGAATGTTTCAATAAACAATGTCAGAATACACATTTTTCTGAGCAGCTCATGGGATGTTCTTCAAAATAGATCATGTATTAGCACATGGAACATACTTAAGAAAATACAAAGGAACTGAAATTATCTCATGGATATTATCTGACCATAGTGCAATGAAACGGGAAATAATTGGTGAAGAAACAGCAAAAACTCCACAGACACATGGAAATTAAATAACATCCTACTGAACAATCCGTGGATCACAGATGAAATTATAGAAGAAATGAAACAATATTTACAATCAAACAAAAATGAAGATACAACTTACCAGAATCTGTAGGATGCAATGAAAGCTACCTTTTTTCTTTTCAATGTATTTAGTACAGGGTCTACAGGTTCTCACTATACAGATCAGACTCTTACTAATCCCTCTGTTTTTAGCCCCCCAAACACAGAGATTATAGGTATGCAACACCATGCCCAGTCTCAACTACTGTCTCAGCATGCCCTAGGGACAGCACTGGCATGGCATGCCATGGATAGAACCCCAGTCCCTGCATCTGCCTATGCAGGAACTTTAATCCACTGAGCTATCTGGCTGGTCCAATGAGAGCTGTCTTAAGTGGGAACTTATAGTGGTAAATTCTCACATCAGGAAAACAGAATGAGCCCACATGAACAACCTTATTCTACATCTCAAAATCCTACAAAAGGAAGAGCAAGTCAATTACAAAGCCGAAAGAACGTAGAAAATTGTAAAGATCAAGCAGAAATAAATGCAATGGAGACCAGGAAAACAATATAAAGAATTAATGCGCCGGGCGTGGT